>CAEFZX010018675.1:0-38127 GCA_903066825.1 Alfaro cultratus | reverse complement strand
AAGTAGTCAGTAATCTAACTAAGTTACTTTTTCAAGGAGTAATCAGTAATCCAATTAAAGTTACTTTTCCAAAGTAACTATGCCATCACTGGAAGGTACAGACCATATGCTAACTTCAACAGTGAAGTCGAGCTGCTTCTTGTGGTCCTGTCTGTATCCACATACATTTATTTTGAAACTGCTCTTAAAGTTTGAAAGTTCTGGTGAAGGACCAAATAGATTTCATAAAATAACCCGTAAGTTCTAGAAAACTGCCCTGTAACTTATAGCAATATACCCTGGAAGTATTAGAAAGATGCCTAACAGTAGGCTCCAGGAAGGTAACCTATAAATGTTGGGAAAATAACCTGCAGGTATTGAGAAGAAAAAGTGCCCAGAAAATAACCTATGAACTCAATGAGGTGCGTTCTGGAAACATAAGGACAACATAACGTGTTTCTTCCCTGCAAACATCAGAGATGGAGGATCACAGTTTTTCCAACCAGTCTGAGAAATGTTGAACAATGAAGAAATGACCCAAATGCTGATTTCTCTAGAAAAACTGAAAATAAATTCAATGACACAAAGAAAAATAAAGACTTCAAACATCACCAGCCATTATCTTTTAATTGTCTGTTGAATCCTTCAAATGTACAACTCATAACATTTACAACACACACTTAAGTTGACAAGATTTTTATGCAGTTACAATGGATACATCTTCACCAGCATGTGTCCTAAGTAGATCACAAATCTGATAAATAGCCATTCACATCTTTAAAAACAAGACTCAGCAGGGCCCAGACTGAGGAACCCACCAGGTGACAGCACAGTGTCGCACATGCTCAGATGGGCATGTTAGCAGGAACCCCCCTCAGACATGAACAACCAATCGGCTTTGGGGAAGGGAACTGCTCTTCATAGCATCTATTATCTACAAAATATCAAAAAATGAGCTTCATCCACAGCATAATAAATAGTCGCTTTACACAGATTTCACTATGTGTTGACAAATTTGGATTTGCAACTATAAGCTTTAATAAAACTTTATGTAAACATGATTTTAAGTTGGTGGAAAGATTGGCTGATATGTGCTGAGCGCATACTTTCAATATTCTAAAAGTAAAATCTGTTGAGAAGTTACGAGGAGACGTTTCTCAACAGACAGAGCATAATATGAAGTCTGGAGCTGTTGGATCAAAGCAAAGAGCTCCAGCTAAGACTTGTGCATCTCTCCTGATGGTTCAACAACATGATGCTTCTTTTGGGAAAAGCACACACAACATTCCTAAAGCTAGCTGCATTTACTCCGAATCTTCATCAGGGACAGGTTGGACACAGTCTGGGGCTCAACTTTCACTATCCAGCCATTGAATTAGTGGGATATGGGGACAGGAGTGGAACTAAAACACTAAAATATCTACTTCCAAGGCTTAGAATAAAAAGTTTAGGACCCAAGGTGTCAGGAGAGAATGAAGCAGGCAGCAGAAGAGGTCAAAATGAAAACGGTCACAGCTTGAACAGGACAAAAACATGCACAGGTTCTACTCAGATTAAAGTCCAGCTACATGAGACATGACTAGGACATCATGATAGGCTGCTTGAATCAAATAACCATAACAAGGAGATTTTCTTTTTTTCCTTTTGAAAATTCTTTGTACCTGGTTTGGTGGGTTACTGGTGTCACAGCTGTGGTCTTAAAGAGCATTGTCTCTTCTTCTGTTGCTTCAGGCTTGAGGCAGAACATACATGCACACATGGGGGCAATCTTAGTTTAGACTAATATATCACCTCAGGTCGAATACCAGTTCATCACTGGTAGGAAGTCTGTCCACATAAGGATATGGGTGTGGAAGGAGACCTACCTCAGCATTCCAACTGAATCGTTTTTATGGCTTTCAAACAGAAACAATGTGAATCCTCTGAAGTCTTGGAAGATTTCTTGACCTAAATATAACACATCTGGGTAAAATCTGTTTGTTTCTACATCAGTTACAAATGACAGTAGCTCTTGAATATAAAATGTTTTACTGTTTGTTTCTAAGACTGAGGCTGAGGGGACAAAGGACGGAGAGGGGACGATGTCTGGCTGGCAGTTAACGCGATGCGGTACCTTGGCACATGACGATGGGGCACAATGGGGGAGCAGTCACGAGGTGTTGGGTGGTCAGGCAGGCATTCAGGAGTGTTGGGGTGTTGGAGGGGTTGGGAGTGGACACAGTCATTTAGCTCTGGGCAGTTAGCCGCTGCTCTGTGAGCGAGGCCTGGTGCGACACAGTCTTGTTTTCATGAGATCTCAGTTTGGACACCACGTCAATAAACGCCAGACTCTGCACCTCCTTGTGAAGGGGCTCTGAAAACAGAAGAGATTCAGAAAATAAGTCCAGTTTACAGACAAACTTACCCAGCACCAAAGACAGTGGTGGGCCACTAATGCATAAATAGCAGAGATCATTTTTCATTTAGAACTTTTGCTAACTTTGAAAACATTTAGGACACTTGGAATGATTTTTTTCGGAATTCTAAAGCGCTAAGTTACTTGGCTGTTTTGTAAGCTTTCGGTTGAATAAAGTTTGTCGTCTGTGTTGAAGTTTTGGTTCTTGACTGTTAAAAATTCTTCAAAGAGTTAGATGTTATTATCCATGCGGTGATTTTGAAGTAGGTGAAGACATGCTGCAAAATGTTGGTTGAATTAACACTTTATTATTAGTTTCCACTAAATACCATATTAGTGTGGCACTTTAGTGTTGGCTTCCATTACATCAGAATCAGAATTCCTTTTAATGTCACTTTGCACAAATAAAGCACAACAAAATTTTAGAAAATAGCAACTCTTGAAAAAACCAGAACTGGGATGTTAAGAATAAATAAAAATCAGTTTTTTAGATGCTGTATTCAGGGCAACAACAGTTCTTGAGAAGAAACTGTTAGTCTGTTTTTGACTTTATTGCCCAGAAGCCAGGAGTTTGAGGATGTGGTGGTCATGGTGTGAAGGGTCCTTGGTGATGCTGCAGGCTCTCTGGAGCAAAAACTAAACACAGAATTGATGTAGCGCTTTAGAGTTAGCTTCTGCTAAATACTGTATTGTTGTAGAGCTTTAAAATTAGCTTCTGATAAATACCGTATTGGTGTAGCATTTTAGCGTTACCAAAACTAATGCTTATCATGAGTGCTTTAGGATTGGCGCAAATAACTTTTTAGTTAGCATTGCCTACCACTGACCAAAGGAAAGAGTAGCTTTTAGCTGGTGATATTCTTCAGATGTGGCTCTCACCTGAGCCCATGACTGCACAGATGAGGATCATGGAGTTATATTTTATCTCCGGTGCGCTCCTTTCATCAGACAGCAGCTTGTGAAGCACCGACACAAGGGTGGCTCCAACAAAGTCCTTCTCAGCTGCAACTGAAAACCCAAACTGTTCTGTTATCACATCCAAACTTCAATCACCAGTGTATTCTTTGTTGAAATGCTCAGAGGAACACAGTTATGGATGTTCTGAAGCCATGTGTGGTGTAACACTGTATAGATTGCTGCACATGATTAGAAAACATCATCTTTACCCACCAATGTCAGATATTCAGAGCTGGGTATTTATTTGATTTCCAAGATAATTGTTTGGATTTTATATGGGAAAGTCAGAGAAAAGGGGACCAAATACAAAAGAAAAAGTTTTAGATTTTTATTCATAAAAGAATTTAAAACCATTTTCTTTTCACTTCCTAATAAAGCATTATTTCGTGCAGCTCTGAAAATTGTAGTTAAGAAGTTACAAAAGTTAAGAATTATCATTATTACAACCTGAGAAGAATCTGATTTTTTATTTACATGGTATACCTGCATTAAACAAAAGGCAATCAGAATAAAGCTGACATGTATAATGTCAGCTCTATTTTGATTGTCAATGGTCTTACCCAAATCCAGCGCCGCTATGAGCCCCAGAGCCACCAGTGCTTCGTTCTGCATAATCATATGTTCACTGGTTGCCATAGTTACTAAATGCTTGACTCCTCCTTTCTGGATCACAGTTCTGACAACTTCCTACAACCCAAAAACAGAGGTAAGAAACATTGCAGTGAAATATCCCAGGCCTATATCATCTGTATTCCTAGCATGAGTCTAATAATCCAGATCAGCAGGATTAAACGCGTGCTGCAAGGCAGGGCAGCAAGGAAGTCCTCGGTTCAAATCTCAGCAAGTGCCTTTCTATCAGTTTGATCATTGACATCTTGAAGCTAAAGATTAGGGTGATGGCAAAAGGCATTCCAACCTCAAAGGCTTGGAGCCCGTCACTACAAATAACAAAATCTAAATACCAGCAGAAACATTTAAAAAGCTGCAGATTTTCCATCACAAATAAACATTTTCTTGAATAAAATCTGACCAGAGTGGAACATGGGTTACCTTAGACTTGCTGTGTCGGATCAGAGCCGACAGCAGGCGGTTGGACTCGCCCATCACCCCCGCGTGATCTTTGGCTTCACACCACTCCACTAGCCTTTCAACCAGCTTCCCATTGGTTCCAAGCCGCTCCGCGGCTTCAGCTGAACCAAGGCACACAGTGGGCAAGCAACATTAGCAACAACTATGGAGGATTCTTCTTCGTAGTTGAGTTTATATGTAGGTAGAACTCAAAATTTGGGCTCAAGCAGAATACCAAGAAACTCTATTGTCATCAAAACTACATGAAGAAGATTTGAGAGGCAACTTTACTGCACAATGCATTGGACATCATTGGACCTTTCAATTTTTCTCCACAATCTTCAGTGTGTTTTATTGATTTTATGCAACAGAACAAAAAGTACAATGAAGTGGAATGAAAATAAAACATGGTTTTCAACCTTCTTTACAACAGAAATACTGAAAAGTGTGGCATGAATTTGTATTCAGTCTCCAGAAGACATCTAATTAGTTAACAGGGTTGACCTGTGTGTTAGCCTGCTGCAAACCTACCAAGGCAACAGCTTCCTCCTAGACAGGCTTACGCACAAATCTGAGGCTGTTGAAAGCATGGAATGAGTCTCAAAGATTCTTGTGCACTCGTAACCGGATCTGTGTGTAAATGCAGTTTTGTCTGTGTGTATCAGGCGACTCGTTCATAATTCTTTAACATTTGTAGGCATAGGAGAAGGTCTGAATTCATAATTATCAGATTTGTGAGGTTGAAGTTAAAAATGCGTGTGTAGAAATTGTAATTGTATGTGTGTGTACTTTTATTTTGTATTTGTAATTTCTTCATATTTGTGTGCATTTGACCACATATTTACAAGTATCTTGAGTTATGCACAAATGTTCTTTTTACGGTTTAAAAATAATGTTTCACAGATACAAATCCAGTATTACATGCACACAAGTACTTTGAGACTATTTTCACTCCATAGGAAATAATTCTCAAAAGTCCTCCTGCACTCGCAATCGGATCTGTGTGTAAATGCAGTTTTGTCTGTGTGTATCTGGCGACTCGTGTTACTTATTTAACATTTATAGGCATAGAAGATTTGAATTTATAATCATCAGATTTGAGAAGTTGAAGTAAAAAAATGTGTGTAGAAATTTAACGTTTGTAGAAATTGTAATTGTGTGTGTGTACTTTTATTTTGTATTCATCATTTCTTCATATTTGTGTATGCATTTGACTACATATTTACAAAGATGCTTACACAGATTACAAATCCAGTATTACACGCGCACAAACATTTTGAGACCATTTTCACTCCATAATGGTCACTCATAGAGCATTGGCTCAGGTGAAAAGTCCTGATCTGTTGACAGGACATCTTTAAGTCACACTGAGATTACAATGTTAGAAGAAGGTCAGAAGACGTCTGGTTTGCTGACTCGAGAAGACAGCAAACAAGTGGGAAAAGGTTCTCTACTCTAACCAAAGCTACACTTTCTGACTCCAAATTATTCACACCACTGGGTATGAATTAAGGTTTCAATTTAAAGTATTTTTTTTTTACTTCTATCACCATGTTTTTTCACCATGTTTGAAGTGGCCCAGCCAGAGTTGAAATCAATAGATAATCTATGGAAGGAGCTAAATATTAGAAGGAAGCCAAGGAGGCCTTCCAACTGGCTATTAGCAGAAAAAAAGACTTTGACTGCTACAAAGCCATAAAAGGATGTTTCCATTGATTATTTAGAAGGGTACAAATCTGTAAACAAAAATCTATCTATTTTTAATCAAATACCGCTCCACGACCTTCCGGGTTGAATGGAAATAAAATAAAATCTTAATTTTAGGCTTAAATACAAAACGCCTAGTGTTGGAAAACTAACACCACACATCAACATAAACATGCAACTCCTAGGGTGGAACATGGTGGTGGCAGTATGATGCCATGGGGACATCAGGGACAGGGAAAATGCACAAAACTAAACCTTGGAAAGTCCTGGAAGAAAACCTGCTGGAGGCTGGGTGGAGGTTCAACAACCAGCCTGACAATTCAGCCAAAGAAACACAGCATTGGACTAGTCAAATTCTATATCTATGTCTAATGAGAATTGTAAGACTTGCAGCTGTAATTACATCACACATGTAGAAGCCTAAATTCAGTTTTAGTTCATTCAAAACTTTAGGATAAATTATGTTTATATTTCTTTTGATAATTTGTTTATTTGGATAAAAATGATTACTAGTTAAATCTCCAATGCATACGAATTTGTTATATTGGACTATACTAAAGCCTTCTTTTAAATTTGCATATCTAATTGCAGTTAAGGATTTTAGGGTGTGGCTAGGGAGAGTTAGTTGGGCAGTTGGAGTGGAGCCACACTGTTTTTTGATCTCTCTCTCTCTCTCTCTCTGGACTCTCTTGTATACGTTATTATTTTGTGGAAAAGTAACATTTGTACCGTTTTTAGTTCTGAAATAAACCGTTTAACTTTATCAAGAGGATCCAGTCTGGTTTTTTGTCATTTTGTCATCAAGTGGACCGAATGGGAAAGACGGAGAGAGTCAAGCTTATGGCTTCATTATTTAGGAACCTACAACACATTTAAGATTTTAGTTTTCTTGATGTATGAAAAGCGGAGAAGTTCAAGAAGTAGAAATGCATTTTGTTATATATTCTGTTCTTGAATAATGAAGGGAGCTGGGTTAAATATTGAAGTATTTGGGTAAAAAGGAATAAATGTCATGTTTTCTTATTTTGAGTCCTAGAGGTGTGCCAATCGATCGACCACCCATCATAATTAACTGATTTCCATGAAAAAGTGTATGATAGGAGATCGCCGATCACTGTCTCTTGTTGCCAATCACCAAAATCGATCACATTTATCTCACTTCACAGCCTGCGTGTGCAGCTTATCTCCTCTTTCCTTCACACTGCGCAAGCACACAGCAACAAATCCTGTTGTCCTATGACGCTCAGAGTGAATGGGGACGTTTGTGTGTTGCAGCAAAAAATTACTTGGGGGGGGTGAAGCACTCAAAATGCATCAACACAACGAATCTAATATAGCATTTAAAAAACAAGCACTTGCGGAGTTTGGCTACATCGAGGCTCAATGCAGGAGAAAAAGGACATTTGGAGCAGCCAGACAGCAGGAAAAGCAGCGCACAACTACCAGCACTCAGCCAGATTAGCATCACGGTCAGAAAGCTAAATAAATAACCCGAAAAATAAGTTTTCGAGCTGGCGGTGCAAGACGCTTCGGTTCTGCTCTTGCTCTTGGACCGCTGCCACCCGCTACTAGTAGTAATATTTCACAGATGTAGCGCCGCTCAACCTCCACCAGGCAGTGAACTCTCACACCGAACGTCTGCTTAAAGTTGCAGCATGTAACTAAAAAAAAAAATAAAAATAAAAAATTTTAGATTTGTATTAAAATATGGCTATTATGTCTAAATTAGGTGAATTTATTGTCAGATATTTTTTTCATTTTGCCAGATCACATAGCAGCATGTATACCTAAAGTGAAAAATTAACCATTCCAGGCGATCGGCAGAGATCGGCCTCCTGGATGATCGGTATCAGAATCGGCAGAAAAAACCTGATCAGAGCATACCTATTATGTCTTGATTCATAAAATCTTCAATCTAAATGATTTCATTTCTTTCACCACTCAACAGTGCTGGCTGGGAGCTGAGCTGAAAAGGAGGGACAAACTACTCTACCTTGAGTATCGATGAGCATTCGTAACGTTCCCAGTAGTTTGAACTGGACCGGAGGCATCTCTGACTGCAGGAACTTCAGCACCACGTCTGCCACACCAGCACACAGCATTTTGGATTTGTTCACCACTAGAGAGATAGAGAGACGCAGACGCTTCACACCACTCCAAAGGTTCAACACTTTCTCCTCATGCTTTGTTTAACCCATCAGGCATTCATTGCTTTCATAGAAAATACAGTTGAAACCAGGAATTTACATACACTGAATAAAAATACACATCCACCTTTTCATCTCACTGTCTGAAGTTAAATCAGATCAAAGTTCTGTTGTTCTATATCAAATAGAATTACCAAAATTATTTCTATTTGCTAAATGCCAGAAATATAGCACAGAATGTGTCAGAGATTTATTTATGAATGTCTTTAAAATCAGAAGTTTGATCTGGGAGAAACGCAGCATCTCACCAGGTATGGCCAGGTTCCGCAAGGCGCTGAGTGCTGCGTGCTGCACCGTCACATTGCCTTCTTCAACATGACGTTCCAACAGCTCCAGAAGTTTCTGAACAATCCCAGTGTCCACCATGTGGATGCAGTTCCCGTCTGCTCACAGTGCAATGCAAACAGGTCAAACAACAAGACATGAGGTTATCAGGAGACAATCAATGTTCTTACAATGAAGTAATAATAATACTTGCTGCTACTGCAATGACGTTCAAGATAATTTTGTAATTAACAGGGCCCCCTTTTTTTTTTATTTCTATGAACAAAAAAAAAATTAAAAAATTGTGGACGGCCCCCTGTTGGTCAGGGGCCCTTGGAATTGTCATAACTTTTCCCTCCTATACGGCGCCCCTGTATATATCAGTGACGTGCAGTAGGGGAGGCATCGTGGAAAAATAATATACAATGATAAAATAATTTATCTTGCTATTTTCACCCTGTGGTTTGTATTATAAAGTACCTATTTTTCATTTAGCTTAACCAATTCTGATTATTTTTTCTTCAAAATCGCTGAATTTTGAAGAAAGCGAGCTGAGCCTCACCTGGGATTGCATTTATATATATATATACACATACACCAGCTGCAGCTTTATAACACATACCACATATCTATTACATATATATCTTCCACATATTCATATATATGTATATATATGTATGTATGTGTGTATATGCAAGCACTGCTCATCTTTTGCCCGTTCACTCCTACACCCCTCCTTTGCATTAATTCAGTTTGTCACTTGTTGTCTAATTCTGCCAGCATTTGTCTGTTTCACTTGGCGCAGTATCAGAGCTGACCGTTGCGGGCGAAGTTTGCGATGGCCAAAGCCCCGGCAAGCTGCAGCTGGTGGTTGTGGGATGGAATCCAGGACAGGACCCTCTGGAAGACGCTGCCTTTTCCTCCCTCAAACAGCTTCTGCATGGACTCATCTGCACAGAGACGGAGGATAGCTTACAGCTGCTGCCTGCATGCTGAGTCACTGCAGGGTTGCTAACAAGACGGGTTCAGCTCAGCTTTAACAGAAATTAATGAAGTGCCTAAAGCTAAAGAAAGGTGCAGAGGGAGCAGAAAGAGGATACAGAATGCATATTTACATCTCACTATGCATGGGTCTGTTGTGCAGTTATGACATACTTATATAAAAGTATATAAATTATATAGCAGTGCTGGACAGGGAAGTCAACCCAGCATGACTCTGATGAACATGGACTTTATCATGTTCATCCCCATGTTAGCTTTACCTATGTCCCTTTATATGGGGACATAGGTAAAGCTGATGGAAACCTCCATCCAATCCAAAATGAGACAGAGTTCCAAGGCACTGTATGTATTGATGTACCCTGAGCAGAGCTTACCCCCGAGTAGCAGAAGGACCATGAGGTCTGAGGCGGTCTTGAGCTGGGCGATGTCTTCCTCCCGCTCACCGTCCACAGTCTGAGCCACCACCTCCAGTAGACACTCCACTAGGCCTGCCTCCACCAGCTGCAGCTTTATAACATCTAGGACACAAGGACAATAAAATAGAACAACTGCACCAGACAGCAAATAATAACTGCATCAATGCAGATTTTTAAACAATACAAGTCCACAATCCCCAGATTAAAAATTAATCATAAACCTTTTTAATAGGCCAATTCTGTTTAAAGTTCAAAATATTTTACAATAATTAGAATTTTATTTTTACTACAGGAAAAACACAATAAAAACATTTAGAGTATCAATAAAATACAGCAGTATCAGAACAGAGAGCACTCTGGGTTATACTAATTACACTGTTTAATCTGGTAAATAATCCCGGGATGCTCCTACAGTTCACATAAGAACAACACACATATAATGAGGTAAACAGACACGTGAATTTTTTTTTTTACCCTGTAACAATAATGAAAAAGCGATCATGAATAAATCAGCATTTCTTGGTTAAGGTAAGTAAGTAAAGGAGCTGATCAACCCTGAAACAGAAGCTAATTCATGCTATCTTAAAGTGGTGATAATGCTGAAGAAAGGTATTGATCGGTGATTGTATTTCAAACTGGACGGACTAAAAACCAATCTTTAAGAAGTTAGTTGATGACTGCAGCAGCCACATCAGGGAGTTAGATTTCAGCAGATAACAGGAAGCTCTAGGTTGTTTTACTATCAGAAAAACCTTTATTTTATTTTACAATTAACTTATTTGTCAAGCCTGAAGAATTTACACAGGTAGTAGAAAAACGCTGTTATCAGTGGTGGGAACTAAGAAGTTAGTTGTGCTAACCCTAAAGCACTAATTATAAACATTAGTAACACTGAATTGCTACACCAACATAATATTTATCAGAAGCTCATGTTAATTGGTAAACCAACACACTATTTAGCAGAAGCTAATGCTAAACGCAAACTCCAATTCAAATCCTATCTAGTAGGAATGCGTGATATTCCTACTAGACAGGATAGAAAACAGAAATCTCTGCAATAGAGATCTGCAGTCTACCAGCTAATTGCAGTAATGTTTGCTGTTGACGTGACCGGTTGGCATCAAAACAGAGAAAGAGGGAAGCAGCGTAGCTAAGAGCGCAAAGGAAGAGCTTGTTAAACAGGCAGGTTAAAAAAAGAAATTATACTAAATAAACGTCTTCTGTTAATATTCAGTGGTGGATTTTCTTTAACCTTCACAATTTTACTTTAACAATTAATCAAAAATTATATACTGTCGCACTTTTAGCTGCTGTATTGAGATAGGATAACACTTTCCATTTGCTAGATCAGGTATCTGAAACCTCTATCTCTGGAGACACAAGTGTCCTGGGTCTTCCTCTGTGCCTCCTCCCGGGGCTAAATCAGAATCAACTGAACTTGATATCAACAGAAAGTTATCAACCCACAGGAAGCACAAGAGGAAGGCAAAGTGCATTGCTACCTTCTACTAAATATGTGAAGTAGGAGAAAAAGATGGATCAAACACTCATCCTCCACTAAATCACCTACAGTCTGACCCATCCAGTTCATTCACCCATCCAGTATGATCCGGTTTCATTATCCACACAACTCTGACTCTTGTTTGCTCCTGCAGAAACTTAATGAACAGCACACAGTGTGACAAACAGAAGGAGGGGCAGACAGGTGCCTCTTAAGGACAGATAGGTAGAACGTTGTCGTGGAGATGGTCGGCATGGGAATACTTTATAAGATGCACTCTCTGCTGTTCAAACACACTCTTAGACACGTTGGGAAAAGAGCTGCTGAGCAAAAGCAGGAGGTGTCTGTGAGCTGTGCAGCCTGGGAAGCCTGACTCACACTGAGACATGATTATTAGCTGTGCAGTAAGTGGTTCCTTTCTAAGACCAGGACAGGACAACACACTCATATATTAGAATGTGACTTTTTAGGATTTTCAACATAAAACTCTGGAACTTCACCATTTTCAGCTAGCGGAGCCAGAACTTCAAAGATCATCTCCTTCTTCTCGTGCTCTGTCTGTTTCTGGAAAAGATGCACTAGCTCATCAGCAATGTTGGTGGAAGCAAACTGCTCTTTGCTGGACTCTGAAAGTAGAAGAAGTGACAAGCAGCATCAGAAAAGATAATCCTCTCTGATCTGAACTCCTCTTGATGCTTTATACATATACACAAACAACTGAACTGATCTGTCCAGGTGGCAACATTCTGACATAATTCATCCAGAAATTCCTACTCTAGATTTGCTAATGAAATCAGAGTTTTACTAGGTCTTAGACTGGAATTTAAACTGGCAGTCATCTGTCAGTTTAAATTCCCTGTATTTTTAGTTAAAAATGATATTAAATCCTAGTCAACTATATTAAATATCAGTGCTTTTCCACATCAACATGCTATTACATTCATAAAAATCAAACAAACTTCAACACCGCCACCCCAACGCCATTCTCAATGCTATCACGCAGTTCCTACAACTGTCCACTAGAAAGTTCATTTGTCAAATCTTCCAAATAGCTTCCAGTTCAGTTCAATGTGAGTCCAGCACCATATCTTAAAAGTTTGGCCAAAATCTGACCTCCCAGAAAGAGTTATTGTCACTTCCTGTTTTGTGGCACAGGATTGTTGAAGACTTCTTGTAGAGTTTGATACATGTCATATGTGGTTATCAACAGTTAGTGGATAGTTTCAATCTTAAGACACAGACAGAGTGAAGCCAGAAGTGACCCAATAATCTTCAGTGTTTTCTCTGAGTGGGTGGGGCTCAGAGAAAACTTTAGTGATGTCATTACTGTACTCCAACAATGTTTGAAGTTGTGCTCCATGATGATGCACAAAACATTTGGAGCAGATAAGGTATTGTATCAGGGAGATATAACTGCTGTAATAATCTAAGGGGCACCCAGGAGTCAAATTTCAATATAATACTATTGGTCTCTTTAGAGGCTCACAAAGGTCATACATATCCAGTTTGGTGCAAATCGGTGATTTAGAGCCAACTGTATGCAAACAGTGAGGGATTGAAATTTGCCATTCACTTACACTTACATTGTTCAGTTATCAGCCAGTGTTGAGATAATTCATCATCAAGTTATTCTATGTTACTTGGAAAAGGTTTAAACCTATATGAATCAAAGAGTAAAAGTAAGACATCCAGCAGAACCCCCCGACCCCCAAAAAAACACAAAAAAAGCAGGTGACTTCCTGTTCAAATCAGGCGGGGCTAAAGTGATGTCACCACTTGATCATGTGAATGTCACAAGGGCTGGTCTGTAATGAGAAATAGAAAGTCTGATGCAGCTGTGACCTTGTATGTGGAAGTTATTGCACCTTGATGTTCATGGCGAATGGTCAGATTTTGAGGGTTGGCCACACCCACATGCTTTGATGTACAAAAAAGATTTTGATAACTTTTGATCTTAAAGGTCTCGACATTGTGCTTATTGATTCTGAAGTCTGTATGACAAAAGCTATCGGAAGAGTTTGTTCAGATACAATATGTATTAAAAAAAAGGCACAATGGGGGCTTTGATGCAAAATGGTTGAATTCCTGTTAGGTTTGGACCATAGCTCCAAGAGACCTTTTCGTAGGTTCTGACAAGATACACATATGCACTGAGTTTCTTTCTCAGTTGGGGATGATTATTTTAAATGCTTTGGTGAGCGCTGTAGAGGAATTAGACCACGCTCACCATTGAGTGTCATGGATTGCTGTTGGGGGACAGATAAGAATAGAGGCCAAAATGGGGTCAAAATCGGAACTTCAATTGAAAAGATGGCCAACTTCGTGTTTGGTATAGACCGTACGACCAATAGAGATTTATGTACATCTTAAGGAGTTGTAAAAGTGTGCCATGTTTCATGATTCTACACTAAAGTAAGGTCAATGGGAGGGAGTGTATTTTGAAAGCTACCAAAAGGCACTGTTGAACCATTTGTGTTGTAATTTTAGTGACTCCCTTAAAATACATCATTTTCATGCAAGCGTGATATGTCTGCCAAATTTGGTAAGTTCTCACACATTTCTGTCTTCTAACTGAACATGTTAGAAGCAAATGATCATTTTATCATTTTACAGAAGCAAATGAATTGGCTTTTTGCTGCTTGAGCATTTCGCCACTCAGACTAAATAATAGTAAAAATTTATTTTATTTATAATGCTCTTTATATCAAATTGAGATATCAAAGGGCATGTTCATACACTGCAAGCGGATTGTAGCTACAGCTGCCCTGGGGCAAGCTGACAGAGCAAGGCTGCCATTTTGCTCCATCAACCCTTCTGATTAAAACCAGCAGGCTCACCAACAGAGTGGGGATCAGCCTTGTGCTCTGCCGTAAGAGAGGGCTGATCGATGGATCCGACTTTGTCATTACATTTAGCGACTTTTATAACAAATGCTTTTTTTTTTGCAGATACATTCCGATTTTGTAAGGTATCTGCCAAAATCAGAATGGGCAGGTCAGGCTTTTTAAAGATTGGTGATCTGCCATGAATCGGTGCACTGGTAACTGTTCCAGGAGAATCATCAGTTGGGTGTTTTTTGCTGAAAACCCCAGTTTTATTCTGCAATGGGAGCATGTTTCTCCCATTTTCATCTTTTCTCCAGAGCAAATGCCTTCTCAGCCTCAGCACACGTCATCACCAACAGCAGTTTGTTTGGTACATTATGATGTGCTGCATTTAAAGTGCTGGGAAAACAGTCCTCCCTTGTGTTTCTGTTTAACACATTTGACATGGAATATTTCGAACCTGGACTAATGTAGCATACTTACCCAGCTCTGCCAAGTTCCCAAAAGCAATCAGACACATTTCTGTCAGGGCGGTGTTGTGGGAATGGATGCCCAGCAGCTTCACCAGGGTTGGAATAACACCCAGGTTAATCAGCTGGGCTTGTAGGGTATCTGCAAAAACACAAATATGAAAAATGCAGCTAAGTGATGTTTCTTAATATACAAAAGGTGTGTAGAAACATAAGTTTTTATGTCATCTGAGAAGAAACATTATGAATTATATTGAGATGAAACATTATGAATTATATTGAAGTGGCATGTCCGGTTCCCGTGGAGAAATTTGTTGACCACATGGCAGCAAATATTCAATAACAGGATTTTAGATTATATTTCTTCTTCCATCAATATCAGGATACAAACATTTAATGGCTGAAGACAAAAACATGGATAACAGGACATAAGAGGTTGATCCTCTAAGGTGTATAAAATGTGGTCGATAATTTAAATGCTGAGAGGGAAAATGAGGTAAAACAACTTCAGTACTGAAAACCAATAATTATGAAACTAAGTCAGCAGAATAGAAGACATACAGAGCAGAGAGAGCAAAGCCATGATCACCCCACATACGTCCAGACAGACTATTAGCAACAGGACATAAATATTAATGTTTTTATTAAGATGAGCTCTTATAGGTACCTTCCTTAAAATATATTCTGCTAATGTTGAGGAACGATTCTATATTTTGACACACAATCAATGAAAAAAACTAAATAAAAATCAAATATAACTCAGTTGGAGGATTTGTTTGCTTCCACAATAAGACCCATAGAATAGTTTTTCAGCAGTAGCCGCTGACAACTATTTACTGCAGACACTAAGGAAGAATCTTTACAGATCTGCTTACTTTCTTAGCTCGTAACAATTTTACAAGTTGTGTAGCTAAGAAGCTGAGACACCAATAACAAAAAGCAATGGCAATCCTTTTAACTCTAAAATCTACATGGGATGTTACATTGAAAGCTGCAGAAAGTTGCAACCTTTCAAAACCTCCTAATCCCCAGCCAAGTAGATCACTCAGCATAACACTCTGCCAACACACACACAGTCATGCCTTACTATGCTTGTGTGAACTCGCATCGACTTCCATTAATTTCTGTAGCCTAACCCTGATGTTTTCCCTAAGCCTAGTCAAGTCTAAGAATTTAGCCTAACCCTAATCCATAAATAGTGTTTTCCGTTTGTAAATCAGCAAAATGTCTACACAATCCTAGTTTCAGGTCAACTTTTGTCCTTACCATTACCAACAGACATGCACATATGCAATGTTGTACTTTTATCCAACTGAGAACTTTGTATTAGTTATTACACTTATGCCTAACCTGGACCTTTTCCCGACCCTAACCAGAAATGGTACATTCCCAACGTTAACCAAAACGCAATTCACACCTTACCTCTAAACCGAACTTAGTACAACTGAAGAAAAAAAATTAGGATCAGGACAATGTACCCATTTTCCACATATAACCTCCCTTCGTTAGTGAAAATGGTGAAAGAAGTCCTCTATGAGTACTATGTACAAGTACACACTCACAAACACACCATCCAGTCCAGTCCAGTCCAGGATATGGAACCATAGATAAAGCCTTTCAAAAGTATCCCTCCTCCTTCTCCAACGGTTTCCCATTTTGTCTCATCAAAACCTCAAATGGATTTTAAGTAATCAACACAAAGTAGAGTGGAATTGTGACATGGCAGAAAAACACATGCACTGAACTACTGAATATATAGTCAGAATCACAAACACATGAACTCTCATTCTTAAAACACAGGGTTTGATGTGAGGTTAGCGCGTCCTTTGCTGCTAAAACTACTTCAACTCTTAAATTCCACAAGCCTCAAAAGCGTTGATGGGAAATTTTGACCATCCTTCCGAAAGCAAATTTGTGTGGTCAAACACTGAACTCTTTGCAGGCCAGTCAAGTTCTCCCACACAAAACTGGATCATCCATATGTTTATGGGCCTTGCTAAGTGGACTGGTGCTCAGCCACACAGGGACATGAGGAAACCGTCTCCAAACTGTTCACTCAAAGTTCTTCAAATGTCTTGGTATGCTGAAGCATTAAGAGTTCTTTCACTGCAACCGAAGGAACAAGTCTAACTGCTAAAACAGCCTCTCTCCACCAACAAGGAATGGTGGAGAGAGGACAAGAACATTCCTTGTTCCTCTCTCCACCAAACTTTACACCTGACAGTGCAGTCAGACAAGTACTATTCTTTCAAACCCTCAGCAGTATGATTCATCGCTCCGAAGAACATGTCCGCTGCTATATAGTCCAGGGTAACATGCTCTACACCGCCCCATCCAGGCTTCACATTGCCCCTGTTGATGAAAGACTAAGGTGCAGCAGCTTGAACATAAAACCTCATTCATTCAGCTCTCTATGCAGTTCTTAAGCTAATCTGAAAACTGCATAAATTTGGAGGTCTGTGTAGCCCAGGGTAAAAACTACCCTTTATCCCGCCTTTGCTGCTCCATTGGTTAGAGAAGTGGTTCCCAAAGTGTGGGAGGTGCAGTGCCATTGCAGGGGGGCCACGGGAAGCAGCATGGATGAATGAAAAAAAAATAAAAATAAAAAATTAAGTGTTTCACTCTAAAGACAGTTTGTAGTGTGTTTTGTTGCAACCTGAAGTGTAAAATTAACTTCAGTGAAGTTTGAAAACAAAATATATGTATAGGTTTATGTCTGGTTGAATGATGTGTGTGCCCAGTTTTTTGTTTTTTTTTTCTTTTTTTGGGGGTGGGGGGATTTTATTGTAATCCATAGGGGAGCCCAGAAAATCTTTGGGAACCACTGGGTTAGAGTGACAGTGATTGCATTCAGCCAATCACTGCATCTGAAGTGGTTATTCACGCTCCAGCTTTCCCAGTCAGGTGTGAAGGGGAGAGCTGGAGACAAAGGAGCTACAGATCAGAATGCCCAGTGAGCTTGGAGCCATGAAGTTGTCTTGCACTGAACTGTATATGGAATTGGCCAGGTGACCCTTTTTAGGGTTAAAGGATGGTGAGCTTCTGACAACTGGCTGGGGCCAGGAAAACCTGAAATTCACTCCATACTGGTCTGGTAGGAGGCTGATGGTAGTATTTCCCCCTCCATCTCACCATACAGACACACAATCCATTATTCATCTCTTCTCCATTGGAAACAAATTGCGCTTCAACATTTTCACCTGAAATATCTGGACAATTAAACCATGGACTTTTCAAATGTGTGTCAGCCATTCACTGTGCTGACCGGTGGGGAAATTTAGGACTTGTGTGCACATTTATATGGAAGATTTAATGCAGTACTGTGTATATATATTTTGCATTTATTTTTTGGGTTCTATGTATGTTTTATGTCTTGTGGTGTTCACTTTAATTTTCCCTTCTCTAAAATACATGGTAATGAAAGCAGTTATTTTGTATTGTTTTTATTGATTACTGGCAACAGCTCCAGTAGATGAATTTAGTCTTCTGATAGCATATGCCATCTAGTCCCTTAGTACATTAAGTAGTGCTACATCTGCAGCTGTTGACTTTGCAGAAAGTTGATGACTTCTACACAACACACTCCTCAACATCTGCTGACCTTGCTGTAAATTTGAGTGGCCTCACACTTCATGGCTGAATCCTGTTGTTCCCACTTAACTAATTGTGAAATATTTAGTAGTATGGAAATTTCATCATCTTGGTGCCACACTGAAGTTGGATGGAAGTGATTGGAACAGCTCTGCTTCAATTGAGAATTCCAAAGCCAGAACCACTGTTGACCGAGAAAAAACAAAAACGCCCATCTCAGACTTACTGTTGGGGAAATATTTTGTGACCTAAGCTAACATCAGCTCAGGAAGACAACATCATATCTACAGTCAAACAGTCTGAGGCTTAGGACCTAGACTAATTGCCATAATGGACAGAACCATGGATTCTAGAAAATTCTGAAGGAGAATCTCCAGCCATCAGATTATGACCATAAGTTAATTTAAACTTAAGTTATGCGCAGGACAATGATCCAAGGTATACCAGAAAGTCCTCTTTCGAACAGTAAAAAATAAACAAAAAGGAATTTGAGAGGAGCCTAGTCAAAGTCTGGACGAGTTAAATTCATCCAAGAACCTATTGCATAGACTAGTTTAAATGTTATATTCATTCTGAAAAGCTCTCCAATATGCCTGAATTAAAACAAAATAGAGTGGGCCAGGATTCCTCTACAGCCATGTTTCAGACTTCACAAACACTTAAGAACATTTGTTGAAGACACGATCAGTTCAGGGGCAATTACTTTTAACATAAAGCCAGGTTCAACTAGATGGCTTCTGTATTGATTCAGGCTCATTTTGTTTGATGTTACAATTTGCTTGATGAACTGAAACATGCAAACTTTTCCCAGCACCGTAAGGAATATCCTTTGGGTCCAGTAAGGTTCACTTTGTTTTAATAACACATGTTACCACTTCTATTCTATATGGTTTCTGTCCAATCAAACCCCATGACTTACATCTGGTCTCCATCTTTATTGGAGATCAGGTAGGGAAACCTGGTGCTAGATTTCACTTTATGGTGTTACAAAGCTGGGAGCAAGTTTTGGAAGTTAGCTCACATTTTGCAGGCAAAAGATCCGGTACTGCCTAAAGCTGGAAAACCAGCATGCTTTATTTGTTTAGTTCTTTTTACATTTACGGTACATCTGACAAAAATAGATCAGTTAGAAACCATAACAGAGAAATGTGGAATGATTTGCCCAAGATAAATTACAGATGACTTTAAACCATATTGTGTGTAAAATAAAACCTATTCAAGTACTTTGGAGCCAGTTTTAATCCCAGAGGTAAAAGACAAAAATAGGTGGTGAAACATCATTATTTTTGAATGCTAATCTCCTGGTTATGTAAAAACCACAGTGATTAATGAGTAGGACACAATGTAAAACTCCATATATTTCTTAAACTTTTGATTCTGATATTTTTCCATAATGGAATAAGCAAAGTAAGGAAACTTATTTCCCACTTACAATATCCAGAGTTGGAAAATTACCTACTGAAATTCCACACTTTTCGAAACTGCTTAGGATAATAAAGGATTTAGGAAGCATGAAAGAGCTGGCAGACTATGAGGAAGCAGCAGCAGATGCTTTCCAGAAGTTCTAGAGCTCAACCAACAATTAGCATTTAAGAATAACTCTTAAAAAAAATTAAATGTTGCAGTTTTGAAAAACAGCAACAAACAGGTCAAGCGCTTTTCCACCGAACTGATTATAGTGCTAAATCACAGTTGGAGCCAGGGCCGGCTCCAACTGGTTCCTCAGATGGTTTCCATCTTAGAGCCTCATCATTACATGACTAGAAACCTCTCTTCCACCCACTGTTGAGGCTAAATGTGGATGTCTCATTGCTCCAACCTGCATTTCTGATCACAAGTGAGAAGGAAATAGGGGGGAGCTGATTGCAGCTTTCTGGCCTTTCACCGATTTACAAACAAAACTAGCAACGGCGGATGGCTGCGATTAACAGCACCAGTGCAGATCTAGTGGGCTGGTCTGTCAGTCAGCCCTCTATCACAGCAAAACAAAAGGGAACCGTGGCTGATTTTCAGAGCTTTCTGAAGATAGACAAGATCACTTTCTCAACGTGAAGACAGCTATTCACTGTATGATGAAATAATAATAATTTCAGGGCCAGATTTAGGCAGATAAAAACCAGGACTTTTAACAAAATACCTAAAATCATTTTAAGGGGATATAAAAATTTCGGCCAATACTTAAATCCGATATAACTTTTGCAGTTAGGGCCAATAATCAATATTTACAGATATTTTATGTACCGTAATACATATACACTTATTTTTCCCTTTAGAATCTTAAAAAAAAACAAAAAAAAACAAAAAAAAAAACATCTAACCTGCTAAACTCAGCATTGCTTCAGTTAAACTCCCCATAATCCTGCACTGCATCATTGTCACCGATACGGTAAAATATCGGCTCACACCAAAGTTAGCATCAATACAGTGTGCATCAAGAAGCATTTTAGCTACATGTTTGCATATAGTTCCTGACAAAAGCTGTTGTTTTTGCTGGATGGCAGACAGGAGCAGTCTTACTGCTGAGCTCGTTTGGTGGAAAATCTGGAGCCATGTCATTCATTATAGTCCAATCTGCTGCTGGTTCTGGGAAATAAAAGAAGGATTCAAGTGGCAGGGCTCCTAAACATGTTAGCCATCTCGCTATACACAAGGGTGATAGATTAACAGACTGATGCTCCCTTGAGCTGTGTTACTAAAATAGCTAAAAAGCTATGTAACTGATGAGGATGCTCTAGCAGCTGAGTCACAGCACACTCTCTAAAATCCCATCTGGCTAAGAGTTGGGAGGAAGGTACTGCTAGGATGAAAGATGATGTCAATGATTTTAGATTACCTCGGTGAAGATGATGGAAAAGCAAGAAGATGTGACAGAAAGAAGGAAACAGATGAGCCTGAATTAGAGAAGCACAGATTAAGTTCAACATCTACCGTCTGGGAAGAAGAAAGAGAACGCCCACTGATTAGTTGAGATGAGTATAAAGTCTTTGGGGGAGGAAGATGGTCATTACCATTATCATTGCTATAGTTCATCAGCATGCCACAAAAGACAGCCAAGAGTCTCTCTTTTTCCGGATCAGTATTTTGGGAGAGGAGCTTAATGTGTTCAGCTACTATCTGAGCCCCTCCTGCCAGGTGTACTGCATTCCTGCCCTCATCTGAAAAACAAGAGAGGCCGGGACAGAAATCAGCCGTAAAGCAGAGAACAATCAACCACAGCTGGTAGCTTACACAGAAGTCACAACAAAATCCAAAACATGCAGTAGTCACTGTACTGATGAATATAAGCTAAGAGTTAAACTTAACTTTCTGCTTGGTGATGCTGAGTAAATTCAATTTGGGTTTATTCAGAAATTCAGCAAAACAAATTCCAACAGGCTGTACAGTGATACAGAGAAAAGGACAGAGCCATGGTTTAAAGGGGCAGTATTATATGTTTTCCAGCCACACAGTGCCATATTATCCACCTTATTCCTAGCCCCCATGAGGCTTTGTGTGATTTATGGGCGCGACTTCTGCCGCAAACCGGAACCACCATTTGTTAACATGTTAGCAACTCACTAACCGGCTTTCCACATAGGTTTTAGGTTATGAAATATGTGGGAACTCCAGGTATCACAGCTTAAATGTGGCAATATTGTTTTATCGCTAACTGTAGCTATTGAGGGGTGGGATGGCAACTTGATGAAATGGCCCAAATAACCCGCACTAGCATATTTAGATACTTCCCTGGCTCAGTTGCTGGAGATGCGGGTTTTCTTCTGTTGCTTTTTGTCCACACAATGAAATGAGCACACATAAAATATTTTGGGTTCTCTCTTCAAGTTTAGAATATTTTGCCAAATTCTTTTTGTTTCCTTTTCTGTCAGTGATGTAAACTACCGCTTATCACAGATACACTGCCTTTTTGTTTTGGGAGCACGTTCAAGACACATTGCTGCTGCAGCCACAAACTAAACTTGGTCAGATTATTAGAATACAGCTACGAACAGCACAACAGTTACCCGAGCTCCACAAGGGCATCGTACCCTTTCCAGTGACAAGTTGCTCTCTGTAACAGGTTAATGTGTGATTCGGTTTGGTTCTAGTCCAGTAGGGAGATTCTCCGTATTAGGGTCTGGAGAGCAGCAGCTGCGGTCATTTCAGCAACAGAGAACCTCGAGGTTCTGGTTGTAATGGACTCAATAAACTCAGTCATTTTATTTTGTCTTATAAAAAAATTATTGCTGGCCCAAACATAAATATAAAAACTCTGATCATAAACTTTATCTTTTAAATTCAAACGAAAAATAAAATTCACATCACACCAAGCCAATATTATAGTTCCGGTGTTTTACACTGTCAGCGCAAAAAAGCAGCTCAGATCTCTGACCAGCTTCTCTGCTTTTATTTTTATTACTGAGTTCTTCAGAGGAGCAGCGCTGCTAAGTTACGATCATTCCGTTACAACGGAATGATCATGCTCCTGTTGCTCCCCGTGTTTAAACTCATAATTACGATCCTCTGTACTGAGCAGCTCTCTGATAGCAGACGGTGTGTCCGTAAACAAGTTTCACTAAATATTGTATTACAACCAAAAAGAGAGATGTAACCTCTATCATGAATATAGATTAGCAAAAAACCCTACAAAATTACCATGAAATACTGCTACTTCTGGTGGGCACCGGAAGTAAGACTCATAATCGTTTCCCCAGTAAGCCTCCCAGGAATAAGGTGGGTAGCACAATCAAGCAACTATGTTCCCTTCAGTTGTTAAAAAAAAAATGCTGAATACTTCAAATATGACTTCAAATGAAATTTGATTTTGTAAATTATTGCCTTGAAATTAGGGCTGGGTGATGTATCAAGTGTACTCAATGTCAAAACAATATTTTCAATTTACGATAGTTAAAATGGCTATATCACAACCATCAAGTATAAATTGTCGTTCAAATAATAAACTTTCCCCGTCAAATTCACTGCGAGTATGGTTTGTCCAACACTGTATGAATTCATCACTAGTCCCCCCCTCCCCTCCCAATAAACATGGTGACAGCCAGAGTTTGAAGCCTCAAACTCTGGCTGAATGAGAAGGTAACTGAAGAGGAATCAGATGAACTAGTCTAGTTCCGAAGAGAAACAGCGCTGGATCAATAATTTGAATGAGGTAATTTGCAAAACATGCTAGAAAACTATTGCCACAAAAGGTTGTACCACAAATGTATCCCCCCCCCAATCAGACTGTTCTTTTACATGCTGTTCAGAGCCACACTGCCGCGCTGAACTAGTCCGTTAAAGTGAAACCTGAACACGTAGATATGATTCATTTAGTGCTATGCAATGGGAAAAAATTACTCAAAACTACTCATTTTTTGTCTCGCTCTCCGTGTCGGCTTTACGCTACAAGTAGGCTTGTTGCCATAGCAACTGACAATGACGCAACTTTATAGCAGTGTCCGAATTTAAGGTCTGCATCCTTCTAAGGATCGGTCTACGTAGACTGGGTCCTTCCAAGGTTGTGAATAAACTAAGACCGGAAGAGAAAAACTGTGAATTCGGACAAGTCTAGCCATTTTTTTTTTTTAATTGCATCAAAATGTCAATAAAATGTATAGATTGGGGAAAACAAAAAAAAATGCCAGGGGTTACAAGGAATAAAAACAATAGAAAGTATAATACAAGGAGCACAAACAGAGATAAGTACGGAAGAGGATTAGGGCCACCGAAAAAAAAAAAAAAAAGGTTGCCTCTGAGATTCTTCTGAGATTCTTCAGAATTCTGACTTAAATCTTTAATCTTTAATTTTTTTTTTTTTTCGGTGGCCCTGATCCTCTTCCGTAGATAAGACAGTGTTTCAGGGAATACAGTTAAAGAATTTTAGGGCTTCAAGAGTCTTTACAGCTTTGGGATTGGTAGAGGTCTGTATAGTTACTGTATAGTGTTGTAATTCAGATAAAATAGAGGCTTTTTGCCAGAAAATTTTAATTTATGAATATGAAATTTAACTAAAATTAACAATAGAATAATTACATAAAATCAATTCTTATTAGCAGGACAGACATTGTAGAAACCAAAAAGTACAACTGTGTATAAAAGTGAAAAACTATTGAGGATATGAGATTGAATATAATAAAAGTCTTTTCAGAAAGAGACAGTGAAGGGGCACCTCCAGAATAAGAGGACCGTTGTCTCATTGTCCAAATGACAGAAAGAGCAGTGACGGTCTATATCCTTGTACAGGTTGTGTTTTGCAGGGTAGCACCGGTGGAGAAGTTTGAAGAACACATCACAAGGTTTGTTTGTAATGAAGTATTTGGAAGATAAGAGTCCAAACGGTTTTCCATTTGATATCAGAAACAAACTGTCTCCAGTATTGGGTCACATAATGTGTAGTAGCAATCTCCTTCTAAAATAAGATTCTTATGCTCCTGTTTCTAGTAGAGGGTTTAGAGGAGAAACAAATTTTACCCACAGCAGATTCAAAAACTGAAGAATGTATGTCTACAGGTCTGTCTTCCCCAGAATGAAGATGGCCCTTAAAGAGAAGAATTTTTTTAGGAACACCGTCCATAACAATAGCAAATTCCCTGGGAGGAACTGGGATACAGTAAGTGGATAAAAATTCAGAGTAAGACTTTAGATAACAGTCAGTTAAGTAATTGTTTTACAAAAATAATATTAATATTAAACCAGTTAGGGAGAAACAGAGATTGATTTTTGTAAAGATTATTTTGTTCATTTCAGATGAGAAATGTGTGAGGGGAGAGAGAATGTTTATAAATTAGGGCCCAAGAAAGGAGCATCTGTTTATGATAATTGACTAGTTTTAGGGGAAGTTTTTCTTTGTTATAGTTAGACTTAAATACAAATGAAAGGCAACCAAGTTTGGGGAAAATATAATTAAAGATAAAATTTCACAAAGCGTCATGGTCCAACAAAAACAATTTCAGATCCAATTGATTTTAGAGCAATTGGATTTGTTGAAGGAAAACATGGTAGTTTATAGTACTTTGTTAGCATGGCAAGATATAAGGAAATACTTGAATATCCCTCCCTTTATCTCAATTCGATCCCCTCTGACTTTAAACCCGGATTTACCAACTTCTATTAGAAGTATTGGCCCATTGAACTGGTCCTCTTCTGGTCTGACTGATTTATCTGATCTTTTGATTTCTGGTTCTATTAAATAATTTAATCAAATCAGGGACAATAGCAACATCCCTCAAAAAGATTTTTACAAATACCTTCAAATTCGGCACTTTATGGAGTCATTGTTCAGGTCCAATGTATTCCATATGGACCTGATGGATTTAGAAAATACTCCGGTTTCAATCAAATCTCCCAAAGGTTTGATTTCCAAGTTTTATTCATCTTTACTCAGTTCTGAACCATCAAGCTTTGACTCTGTCAAGCGGTTGTGGGAGCGTGATCTGGAGGTGAAATTCAGTCCTTTAGATTGGCTCAAGATTTGCAATGGAACCGTTCCTCATTGCTCTTCTATTTCTACACAGAGACAAAATTTCAAACTTTTCTATAGATCTTAGTATACCCCTGTGTGTCTCCAGAGAATGTTCGCCAACTGTTCCAATCTTTGCTGTAAATGTTTGAGGCATAGAGGTACTTTTTCCCTCTACTCTGGTCATGTGATTTATTACAGACCTTTTGGAAAGACATTCATTCTGTTACTGAAAAGATCTTGAGTGTTCGCTTCTCTTTGTCCCCTATGTTTTATCTTCTAAATGTTACCCCTAACCATTTGGATCCGCATTCTAAATCTTTGTTTACAATTCTTCGATTTCTTGCTAAGTGTATTTTGCAACGATGGACTTCGCCATATGTTTCTACAGTAAATATGTAGATTACACAGATTTCTGTCATCTTACCTTTGGAAAAACTGACTCATGAACTTAACCACAAATCAGACACATTTTTGAAACTAGGGTCCTCTTGAGTCTTTTCTACTTAATCCATAAGATTTTAATATTTTATTTTACTGCTCTATTTATTCTTGCCTGTTTTTTTCCCCTCTTCTTAATCAACATGAGGCCCACTGTATATTCTAGGTTCAGTATTTGCAGATCTTTTTGAAACATACCTGCAAATTATTCAGAAAAAAACTTATTCATATTTGTTTTTAAAAAATTTTTATTGTTATATTTTTAAGGGGTTTTGTTGGCTATAGTGTCATTTATTTGACAGTTGCCAAATATGACAGTATGTCATGAGAGAGAGAGGGAGGTCATGGGGCCGGACTGGAACCTGTGACGACCTCCATATACAGGTCTCATGCTTTTATCCTTGTCCCACCGCTGTGTCCCATTGTGTATTTTTATCATAGAGCGTATTTAAAAAATCTGTCAAAAAATGCAACACTGGAAATATTTTGACACAATACTTCTTGACACGCTATTGGCTAGCATTTGCAAAGCAGCCAAACCAAGAGCAACATGTGTCTTCCCCGCCACTGATTGGATGTACTCCCTAGAGTGGAGATAAGGAAGTTTCTGGGGGAGTGCTAAGACGGTTTCCACTCTGCGTATGGCTGTATATTAATGTGTATTTGGTGTGTGAACTGTTAAAATATACAGTTGTGTTTTTAGAGGAAGACTCAAATATTTATTTCAGCTATTCACAGGAAGCTGTCGTTCCTAACCAGGGGTCCACTGTAATCTTTACTGCAGTAATCAAACTAGAGGATTCTGTCAATGCACCGTAGAAGCTAGGTTTGCTTCTATGGTGCATTTAAATGCAGTTCAAGACTTCATGGTTGGGAACAAGACATGTCACAGTCGAGCAGGAGGAGAACCTTTACAGCAGTGGTTCTCAACATTTTACTAGGTCCTAGCAGATTCCTGAAGACCAGCTCTTCAATAAACTCTGCATCACATCTGACAGTTGTAATGAGAACACTGCTGGTAGAACGTGGATTAAATGACAAAGTTCCTCAGAATGAACATCACTGAAGGGCTGCAAGCAGCCATTTTACATGCAATCATATTATTATCAGATCAGCTGGAATCTATTTTAGGTTTGAATATCACAGAACAGTGGAGTTTAAGCTTCAATATGTGACTCTGCGCACATTCTAGACACATTAATCCCTCCTGATGTAGATGTAATCTTTGAATTTGTTTGTAGAAATATTTCATTTACTGTGTTAAAAAAAAAATTAGGTAATACAAATACAGTCCAAAGGAGTCAAAAATATCAGTCCAGATCCAGTACGCTCTTTGTTGACCAATTTCTGTAGCTTTTTGGCAGATGATTAAAAGAAACATGATCCTCTGAATCAGCATTTACAAAGCAAATCTAACTCCTACTTACGGCTGTCATAGCAGATGTTGCCAAGCGCTCGACCGGTTTGCAGTAAAACCTCCTGGTCCGTGGAGTTTAACAGATGAACTAGAGGAGGGATGAGGCCAGCTTCCACACAGGGACTCCTCATGAACTCTGGAGAAAAGGGATCAGAATCCAATTACTAAACAGAATCAGAATTCTGATTCTGAGTTTATGTGACAGAATGGAACATGGAAGGAAAAAGTCAGAGATGACACACAATGAATCCATTAACCTCAGAATAGCCACAGAAAGATGTACTGGACCAGGTTTTAGCTAATTCCCCTGTACAGGTATGTGTAACAGTGACATTTCAAAATGAAAACACAAGTTGATCAGGTCAGTTCATTTCAATTCAGTTTATTTTATATAGTTCTGTAAAGAATTAAATACAAATAGTAATCTAATGTTTTTACATCAGATTAAAAAAAAAAATATCACAAGCAAGATGCAAAAAAATTAATTGCATAAACAACCCACCAATTTTTATAAATTAAAATCTGAAAAAAGTGTGGTGTGCATTTGTATATCCTACCTCAGAATATACAAATGCACACCTGACTACCTGCAGTTCTTCTGAAAAATGCAACACTGGAAAAATACTATGCTCTTTATATCTATTAATGTGCAAAGTAGCTCAAACTCAGACAAGGTGGAGAGACTCTGAAAAATCAATTTCTAAGACTTGCTGCAGATTTGGATTTAGGTCTGAACTTTGACTGGGCCATTTTAATCATATAAATATGCCTTGATCTAAATCACAGCTTCTCCTTCCTTGTTATCAGAGGCCCTCTAATCATGAGTGATCATTTACTGCAGTTAAGAGTCCATTCAGCTGTTCAAATGTATTAGGGCTGCAATTAACAATTATTTTATTAATGAATTATTCTACTGATTGAACAGATAAAGAAATCTACAGATTTTTCAAAGTGCAGTACAGTAAATAAATACAAATAGTAATCTAATGAGATATATATCTAATATATCTAATGAGATAGGGTGAGAAGCTCAATCATCCGGGAGGGACTCAGAGTAGAGCTGCCGCTCCTCCACGTCGAGAGGAGCCAGTTGAGGCTCGGGCATCTGGTCAGGATGCCTCCTGGACGCCTCCCTGGTGAGGTGTTCCGGGCACGTCCCACCGGGAGGAGGCCCTGGGAAAGACCCAGGACACGCTGGAGGGACTATGTCTCCCGGCTGGCCTGGGAACGCCTTGGGGTTCCCCCGGAGGAGCTGGNGAAGAAGTGGCTGGGGAGAGGGAAGTCTGGGCCTCCCTTCTGAAACTGCTACCCCCGCGACCCGACCCCGGATAAGCGGCAGACAATGGATGGATGGATGACAGTACAGGAAATACAGTAAAAATGCAAATTAAAAAAATTCAATTCCTTTTTAAAGTGAGAAAACAAACATTTTATCATATAAAATGTAATAACAGTATAGCGTGAGTGAACATTAAATACTTCCTTTGCCATTCTTTGTGGCAAAGGAAGCACCTGCAGCTAAAGGTGTTAAGTAGGAATTTTTTTAAATAGAATTTGAACCAGGTGAAGCTAAAACTGCCACTTGAGTTCTGGGTATAACTTGCACACAAAGTATGTGCATTTAGGGTTTTGCCTACCTTAAATGCAAAATGTTTATACTTTCTGTACATGTTTGACTTAATTACTTTACATTTCTTCTTTCAGCAAAAGGTCTTTTTTAGAGTCTGTAGTCTCCAGCTAACAATTAACCAATTACAAAATTAGTTGACAATTATTTTAATTGATCCACCATGATTAATCCAATTTATTGTTCCAGCCCTGACCAGAAAGGGAAGCTTCCACAACAAAAATCACACATGTGATACAAGATGCAGATGTTGGAGTTTCTACCTTCAATCTACCTAAATAACCAACTGAAGGAAAACAAAGAGCTGTCTTTAACACGGCAGCAACTGATTGCACACATTTTCAGAAGCAATGACAGATAAATGCCAGCAAATTGTTGCCTGGCTCAGCTAACTGCTGGCAAGTGATTATTAGCTGCTGTCCTGCACAATGAGAATTCTTTGATCATCATAACCTTTCCTTGCTCGAGATTTATTCAGGTCTCCTATTCCTCTAAAAACTTTCATCACACAGAAAAATTATGGAAAATCAACATCCAACTCCAGGATTTCCCCCAGTGCATTTTAAGACTGGCGGCCAGCCATGCTTTGCTAGCCCCTGTGCCAGGCTAAGTGTTGCTTGTTTATGTTTTTAGAAAAATAATAATAATAATAATAATAATAATAATAATCGCTTAATAAAAAAAAAGAAAGAAAAAACATTTAAAGCTGGATTGCAAGCATCTCTGTTGCTCTGAGCGTTTCACTGCCAGAGCAGATTTATTCCTAAAAGATAGGTTTATAGAACATAGGTTTATAGTTGATGCATTTAAAGCTGGGAGAGCGGACCAATAACACAGCTGGCGCCTCTGCGCTTTGCCTCTCACACTGCCACTGCTTGATTTCTGAAGTTTACCTCAGCGCGGATCGCGCACGCCTCCTTTCACTCAAACTGGACACAGCCTGACCTGTATGAATATTTACATCGACCCCCTGTGAGGAATTATGTTTCTTTGGAGAGCTCTATATCAAGATAGGAGTTTAAAACCCACTGCGTTATCTCTGGTTGCGCAGCTCTATATGAACTGCAGGAATAACTTGTAATTGTGCTTTCAGAGGTGCGGGTTGAGGGAGTGGTGAGAATGATTTATCTTTGTGAACAAAGAATTATGTGGGGCATTTACATTTCAACACACTGCCCAGAGTGGCTCTGTCTTCCCTGTAAAGTTTATGTATGTGGTCCCAGTTGGCTGGAGCTCCAGTGCAAATTCAGCCTGGTGAGGAGCTTTTGCGCTCGCCTTGTAGTCACACACCTTGTTGGTTTTTATATTATTTTTAGTATTATTTTTCCGGTTACACAATGCATCATACCATATCGAATGGTTTGTCCACTTAGACAGCCAGAGTCAATGCTCGTGGCTGCGTGGAGATCTGAAAGTCTCCGAGTGAAAAAGGGCCAGTCAGGAAAGGCTCTGACCAAGCTAACACATGTCTTCCCTTTATCCAAGCAGACGAACCTGGTAACTGACTTGGCAAGAGGAACTTACCGTTTTTGGCCATCTCTGCTATGATGTTGGCGACCTTCGGGGTGCAGGAAGACTGGGGGTTGAGCAGGGTGGGGAGCAGGGATAGGATGCCCATCTCCTTCATCTTTCTGCTGGCCTCCGTGTCTGCAGGAGGAAATCATAGAGAATTCAGTTCTGAAGACATGAAGCTAACTTCAGAGAGAGACACATTGTGATCATACTGTGAACAAACTTGTGTTTTATAGTTCCCAATTTTTTTTTTACTTTTAATATCCAAATTTTTGAGTCACTTTTGAATCAAGATTTAATCTAGTTAATCTTGAAAATTGGCATCGGGACAAAGTTAGAAAAGTGTGGCGCACAAAAAAATTCAGATGCATAAAACCATGCGCACGCATGTGGCTCCAGGTATGTGGCTCCACATGCACCCATAAATACATCAGCAAGTTTGTATAAATACCCGGAAGGCTGCCACCATGTATCAAAATAACCATGACAATGGTTATGGTTCTTGGGATAACTAACTTATGAGTTCATATAAGTTGCTCTAATAATAATAATTGTACATTTTATTTAAAAGGCATTTCACAACAAATAAAAACAATACATTTTAAAGAAAAAAATTCCAAACAGAAAATGCAGTCCTGGGCGGTTGCCCATGTCGCCCATATCAGAACCACCACTGCACCTCAGTGAGCGTGTCAATAGGACAGTCCTCAAGCAAGAAACCCTGCATTAGTGCATTTGAATACAGATATGTTGGTTATATTGTATAGTTGCTACTGCTTTATCACACAGCGACTCCACAGGTTCAGTGGTTCACCACAAAAGCACTATAAGACTGCAGCTGTCACATTCGGCTTTTAAATCTACATTTCCCCATTTCGCTCCTCCTCACCAGGCTTTATGCTATGCTCTGTAGTTGGAGACTAGGGGCCCGGCATGTAACTGAGCCAATGGTCACACGGTGACCGGAGACTGCGCTGCTCCCTCTTCATTCATTTCTATTGAGCTTGTGCGGTGTGAAATTTTGAGCTCGTACACAGAGATGAGCACAGACAGGTTAGCGACACAACACAAAAAGTTTACAATTTTTCAACTTTTGTAGCTGTTGTAGTCCATATCGAGCCCCATGTATGGGGTTCAGCCTGAGTGGCTTTTAACTCCCTGGTAGTTAAGCCGTTACCAAGAAACCAAGAGGGGAGGAGTAATCTGAAAATCTTAAACCATCAGCAATAAAACAGAAGCAGCAAAAACTGTAGAGTACAACAGTTGTCTCATTGTCAATTCTTCTAGCCATTATTGTCCATACTCAGCTAGCCTGCCTTCAATACAGCTAGAAGGTTGGCTAATCGTGAAAGAGTACCAATACAGTAGACTAAAAAAAATGTGTCCATTGCACACAGTATGTCTGCCCTTAAACATTGCTCAGCCTTCTGGCATTACATCAGCACACTCATCCTCAGCACATTTCACACCTGGACTAACTGAGCTACCATCTGATCATCACTGTGTTGGTCCTTTGAAACATATCAAGGATATAAAGATATTTGTGAGTTCTGATGGTGAGAGCAGTCTCTATAAACTGAAATGGACCAGTGTACTTACAACACATCAAGTAGAATCTATAGCTTGTACTCACTGTTTTGGGTGAGTGCGCTCAGCAGGCAGTCCAGGTTGCTCTCCGTGCTGTCAGTGGTATTGTCTGTAGACGCCAGCTTCAGCTTCTCCAGCGCTTCCCTAAGGCTCTCTGAACACAAACACGTCACTATTAGGACCACAGCAAGCAACTATCAGCACCATCACCTGAAGAAACATAGTTTCTTCAGAAACCAAGTTTTTCAGATGATGATTTGTGATGCTGAAACAAACTCTATTTGGATCAGATATGGGAGCTGGAAAATGAAGAGTGTCATTTTCCATTCTAAGAATGGAATTCACACTGCTTGAGCCTTTCCATGTTTCATAATCTTAGAAGCCACAAACCAGAGTTCCCCCAATGCTTTATCAGCCTAGGGGCCAACAGGCTTTACTTACCTCCCCACCAGGCTAAGCATTGTTTATTTTATAAAGGGTGTTTTACACAAAAGTTAACAGTAACAGTAAAGGCAGATTAAGCTAGGTATATAGATGATGCAATGAACTGGGCGTGAGCACCAACTGCACCACCCTGCACCTGTCCATTGGCTTCATACGATAACGCTATCATTTCAAAATTATAATGCCTGCTTGTTCACCTCTGAATTTTTGTAACTTTTAGCAAAACGTTACAAAATTCCTGAGAGCAAGCACAGAATATTTTGTAACAGAAGTTACACAAATTCCTGAGAGGAAGCACAGAATACGTTCCAATAAAATAGTTGGTGACTGATTCTCCGCTTTTTACCTACACTTAAGATTTTCTTGGGGAAACCCTGCACAAACTTTTACTTTTACCTGTGTTTAATGTGACACATCAGAACAAGCCAGAGCGGAAAGGTAAAGTGAAACAGAAAAGATTCATGATTTTTAGAAATGTTTACCCACAAAGATCTGAAAAGTGCATCTTGCCCCCAGAGTCAACCCTTGTAGAACCACCTTTGGCAGCAGTTCCGGCTACCAGTCTACTGGGACATGTCTACACACTGAAAATGTATTCACACGTTTATTCATTTATTTAAAAAGCTGTGAGGAGGCTGCAAAGCATCTCCATCTCTAAGGTGAGGTACACACAGACAACAGAAAATTTGCTTTGTTCAGCTTTTATTTTGAAGACTAGCTTCTTTTTCTTTGAGGTCAACTTCCTGAGCTAGCTTCATGGAGTGCACACATGATGGCAGCCATCTTATTGAGGCAGACCACTAGGTGAAGCTGAGGGTTAAAGTGGACTGAAGCTTGATATATATATATATATATATATATATATATATATATATATATATATATATATCATCTGTATTGAGTTGGCAATCAGTTGTGTGTGTGTGTGTCTTTTAATTAATTTTCTTAGTAATTTGTTCTGTTCTGCTTAGGGGAAACCTTAAATAACCACTCTAAATTATACTTTAGAGTGATTGGATTTGTTCATTTTGGGAAGATGGACTGCATTAGAGGTTTATGTCTGCCTGACCACTGATGCTATGACCCTGTGCCAGAACCTGGAACTGGTGAGATTTTTATACAGATTATTCTAAAGAAATTAAAAGAAAAACATTCAGAGCCATTTTCATCCTGCTTGAGGGTTCTACAACTATTTGTTTCAACAATATTAGATAAGGAAGATCTGTGATGGACTTGGGTGTAAGAAAATGGATGGATGGATAGATAAGGAAGATTAGATATAGGTCTGTAAATGCATACCAGAACAAATGTTCATTGTCTTCTTGCCATCTGAAAAACATTTATGCCAAAAGAACTGGATTGCTTTTCTGTGGGTAGAGTTGACATTTGGCTTTCTCCTTGTGTTCAGTCATGATGAGCAATTTTGGCAATAATTGAAAGTTGTGCTTTGCAAACCTTGCACTTTTATTCCATTGTGGGAACGAGTCATATTGACTATAGATTAAGAGCAACTTCTTCCAATAATCCAGGAAGATCTGATGATGCATAGCTTTTCCTGCATGACGGAGCATCATTTAACAAAGTAAAAGTTCTCAAGTGGCTCAAAAATCCAAGCAGGTTCATTTTGGACTTATGGCCAGAAAAGTCTCCAACTTTCAGCCCTAAAAAGATTATGTGGTTGGTTCCTATGGTGGCCCAGAAAGGTCAACAAAATGCAAAAGCCATAACATAACAGCAACCAAACACCCACAACGATAGTTATGCTTCAAACAAAGTTATGCTTAAAAGAAGATGTGTACAAAAAACGGATTGTATGTGAAAAAACAGAAGTTATGCTAAAAGCAAGTTATACTAAAAACTAAAATTACGCTAAAAATTAAAGCTATGCTAAAAAATGGAAGGTATCCCCTTCTGGAATACACTAAGTTTTCTAAAAGGAGGCAAAGAAATAGAAGTCAACAAACTATGAACTAAGGAGACAAAGAATCATCAAAAGGTTTTTTCTTCTGCAGTATCTTATAACAAACCTCTTGTTTTCGGTGTATATAATGGCCATGATTTCTGGTTTCATTACACACAGCAGCCAGTCAGTGATAAATTACTGTTTTGGTTATCATGGAAGGTTTTATGTAAAAGAAAAAAAAAAATTTTTAATTATGAGTATCACCTAAGCTAATCAACAACCTTCAGTATAACAGCAAAAAGGTTAACAACATAGGAAACTAAATGAAGTGATACAAAAGCTCTGTTTTGTTTTAATTGAGCTCCTCAGAACTGTCTGCTAAGTTAGAATCCTGCACTGCCTGAAAATTTGGTTTTCATATACAGTACATATATACAAATATACAGCTCAAACCTGGAATATGACTGTAGATATTTTCTCCTGCCATTTTAGGACAGGATATTTCTTCAAAAGCTCTCAATAGTGTGATATGATCGGTCCAGATGCCACAGAAACAACCCCATACTCATGATCAGAAACCAGTGGAGACCGTGGGAGCAGCAGAAACAGCATCAAAAGGTGGGCTGCTTGATCCTATTGCATAACTGCTGTGGGATGGAGCGGTGCCATCTTCTCCATCAACACCACGCTGCCATTTCACTAGAGCCCAGTCTCTTCACAGGGACCAGTGGGGAAAACCACAACACATCTGTGCTGCCAACAGCACAACAAGCAAGAAAATAAGATGATGGAGATGCAGAACCTACCCCACCCCGAGAAAGGGCGCGCGCAGTTTCGCGCGTGCACACATACGTTGGTCCCAGTCAGCTTCTTCTTCCTATTACTGAACAACCACTACGGTGGCAAAGCCAGAGTCCCACCCAGGCTCTGTGTGACTGAACCTTTTCTCGTGTGATAAATATGTTTTGTTTCCACTGAATGAAGACAGTTGTTTGCTAACTCGGCTCACAGTGAGGCTGTTCGGTTAGCCGTCTACTCACCCATCTCAGCAGGATGTCGCTCCAGAAATCCGAGAGAGAGAGAGAGAGAGAGAGAGTTTTAAAACCGAGCCGTAGCAGCCAGAGGCCCCGCTTTCCGCCTGGATCCGGGTTCAGGCAGCGGCTTGATGTGAGCTAGTTTATGGAGCCGGAGGAGTAGCTCAAGCAGCGGCCGGGTTTTCCCGTTCGGATAGACGCTGCCGTACCGACCTGTGCTCCGGGAACGATCCGGTTAACGTTGCTCACTTCCTCTCATGCCCACATCAACAGGCCACATTCACTGATCGGCGATTCCCTGAAATACTGCCTCACTCTGACAAGGCTTCGTCAAGACATAAGCTAGCTCGGAGAAGCCAACTTCCGCTCTCATCCTTCAAAATAAAACAACTTGATTTACAAAGTTCTCACCCCTAGATGGCGGTAGAACTTCAAAAATGACTGGGCTGTAGTTTTCAGTACAGTTAAACTAATATCGTGCTTAACGACGGAATAGTAGAGCCATACTAAGAAAGAAAAAAAAAACTAAACATGTTTAGTTTCATCACATACATGCATGCATGCATGCATACATACATATACAGTACACCAACCTTATCTACCTACAAAGTCATAAAAATCAGCCGCTGTCCACCATGAGATGGACAGTCCCACCAACCAGGTCATCTCCCCATGCAAGTTTTACAACAGTCACTCTATGGTTGTCAACTTAGTGACTTTTTTTGCTATATTTTGCACACACACACAAAATTTCATTTCAGCAAGTCGGGTTTTTTTAAAGATTGGAGATCAGCCAGAAAATTGCTGTCAGTGAACCGCTGCTTTCTTTTTGATCTGTCAGCAGAACGGTTGTTTACTGTAATCAATGTAAAGATCATTACTACAAACAAAATACATTTAGTAGTTATTAAAGAAGTACTTGAACGTCTTGACATATTTGACAGAACACTCCTAAGGAAGAAAAACTTGACAATGTTCTCTATTCATCATCTGTATACTGTGTTTATTTATCCTTCTTCATTTCTATCTTTATCTGTCTCCCTCCCTCTTTCATTTTTTATCAACTGTATCTTTCTCTCTGATGATCAGGTTTATTTCCTTACCAAGCTCAGACAGTCAGGCTGAGTATTTGCCCTCTGACAGCCAGACCTGGTCAAAACTTTTATTCTGTGATTATGTAGCACTATTTAGTGTACTAAAAGATTACATAGCATCTGGGATCAGAAAACTAAATTCATCTACTGGAGCTGTTGTCAGTAATCAATAAAAACAATACAAAACAAAAGAAAAACTGCTTTCAATACTATGTATTTTAAAGAAGAAAAACATACATAGAAACCAAAAAAAATTAAATACAATACATATATACACAGTACTGCAGTAGATCTTCTATATAGATGCGCACAAAGAGTCCTTCACTTCCCCCGCTGGTCAGCACAGTGTCTGACCGACACACATTTAAAAGTTCATGGTGTGTTTGTCCAGATTCAGTTATATACAGAAATAAATGCAATTATATCTGCAATCAAATCTTTAAGACAAAAATAAAGATATTAGCATTTATCTCATTATCGTAAACACATATATTGCATTTAAAAAGTTAGATCGTGTGTTTGATGATCAAACAATTAGCATTGGCTACCACCACCAACATGCCAAACAAACAAAACAACATTTGTATTCACTACTCACCAATTCCATTTATAGATCAGTGCATGACAGCTTCATGGCTCCAAGCTTACTGGGTATTCAGATCTCCATGATTTTTTATATTGTGAGTTTTTTAAAGTGCATAATAAACAAAGAGATAAACTAATTGTTTGGAAGCACAAACCTGTAGCTCCTTTGTCTCCAGCTCTCCCCCTCATACCTGACTGGGAAAGCTGGAGCCTGAATAACCACTTCAGATGCAGTGATTGGCTGAATGCACTGTGTGACTGACTGTCACTCTAACCAATGGAGCAGCAAAGGCGGGACTAAGGGCAGTTTTTACCCTGGGTTACTGAATTTAGCTGTTAGACAGGGCAGGGCATGATGCACAGGAGCTGTCTATCTTTGCCATATGTAGGAATAGGACAGTTCCTCCCACTGCTGCTAGCTGGAGACTAAAGTTAGTTCCGCTTTTTTAAGTTCACATTGAGCGTGTGCGAGTAGAGCAGTCACATTACTTTTCTGTGACTTTTGCTGTTTTCTTGCTCTTTAAAGTACTCTGCTATGTGTTTTCTGTCACGGAGACCTGTTTCAAAGCATCGCTGACATTTAGCATCGTTGAAAATACAAAACACAGCCGCGGTGGATGGAGGGTAAATCAGCCACTGGGTTTGGATGTTCTCATCACTTGGAGCTGC
>CAEFZX010018673.1:0-53424 GCA_903066825.1 Alfaro cultratus | reverse complement strand
ATATACTGAGACATATATACTGAATGTCTCAGTCATTGGGTGAGAGGTGAGGTATATCCTAGACGGGTCGCCAGTCCAGCGCATGGCGTCTAAATAAATAAATCAGGGTCATTAGGATGTAGTTTGGCAAATGTGTGTTGGGCCTTTATAATTTTTTCAGTCATAAATGGTTTTCTCATGGATGTGATCATAAAGCCAGCAGGCTTTACCTGCCCTCACCAAACTAAGTGTCCTTTGTTTTTGTTGTTTTCTACCCAGTAACAGTAAAAACAGATTAAGCGAGGTTTATAGTTGACACACTGAACTGGACTTGAGGGGGTGTGCACCTACTGCGTCATCCCTCTACCTGAGCTCACACAATATTATTTACAAATCATGATGCCGTCTCGTGCACTTTTAATGTTTTTGTAGGTTTTAAACATTTTTCAACACAAGAACATGGTGGGCAGCTAGTGGACTGCCCTACCGGCCCTGCCATCGGGTTTATCAAGTTTTCAGGGTGAATCCCCTGTATCTGCTCAGAATGTATATAGTGGACAGAAAAAAACAATCATTTAAAGACTCACCAAAGTGCAAAAACTGAGTTGAGGACTTAATTTGGCACCCTGGATCATGTTCTACTGGCAGGCTTTGTGGAGCTGGCTGGTTTAATCGGACTGAACTACACCTTTGTTTTAAAGGTCAGGGAAGGCTAAAGTTGGTGAAGAAAAAATGTGTTCTTTCCAGTCCAACAGGGCTCTCTAAATCTGGTTCAGTCAAGAGGGTTTCTGCAGCCGCACAGAATTCAAGTAAACGTATGAGAGGAAAAATGCAAAATAGAAATTGCAGATCATCGTACACATTAGCTGTAGTTTAGCAGCACTCTATGCTGTAAATTATCTGCTAGTGTAACCTGAATCTGGGGGATGGTTTATTACAAGAAAGAATTTTGTCCAGTTTAATTTTTATTTACAGGAAAAAAGAAAACAAATTTAAAAACATATTGTAACATTATGCTTTATAGAGGGCGAACTATTCTGGGCAGCTTATCTAAGCCTGTGTATCAAAAGAACAATAAATAAATACAAAGTGTTTTATTAAGTAGAAGACAACTGCTGCCTTCTACTTAAACAATAGTTTGCGTTACCATTGTGCACAAAACTTTATCGCTATTCCACTAAAGTCGACAAAACGCAATTTCACAATTGCGTTTTTTTTCAGTAAATAAGAAATGCAACTAAAATCACACATGTTGATCAAGTGACTCATGATGTGGAAAATGTGTTTCCATTGCAGTTTTGCAAAAGACAATCATATAGATAGGGCCAAAAGAACCGCCTCTTCCGGGCACAAAAACTTGAGTTTTTTCTAAATTGGTGTGTTTTAGTTTTGTAATTCCACATTTTACGGTCAGTGGAAATGCAGCTATTGTTGGAGGCCAACAGAAGACATGATGACCCACAACCAGTTCCTTATAAATCTGTAGTGATAGAGATAAATCAGACCAATGGTTCCTGAACCCATAAAGTAATCGGTGTCAGATGTCTGCTGGCACTCAGTCACATTCAAGTCTTAATGGGACCAGTGGTGGTCCATTTCAAATCTCTTTGATGTCCCATTGACTTTTTCTTTTAATGAATGTAAAATCTAAAAAAACACTAATGTTCACTGCTTGCTCCTTCATCCTCCACCCATTAAATCTGCCTAATATCTCAGTTTCCTTCCACTTCATTCCTAATTATCCACATCTACCAGCTTTCTTGGCTGCTTTTTTGTGATTTTCTTCCCACTCAGCTGGAATTTGGCACTCACGGAGAAGCCAGAGCTCACCTTCCAGATTCCCCCTCTTCTCCCTTTCAGCTTCAATCAGTCATCAGAGTCCAGGAGGAAAGGAAAACTTCAGAAGTCAGCCACCTTGTTCATTAAGACCATTAACATTTTTTCATCCGTGATTGTCCCCTTGAAAAACACCATCAGTCCGTCTGAGCATGTGCCTGTCTGAGTCACGTATTTAAGGGAATGCTGTCGGGAAGGAATGATGGGAAGGCCATTACAGGTGCATTGATTACGCAGATGCTTAACCTAATTACCACTTGACAGATCTGTACGCATTTTAATCAGACAGACAGCTTTATTGTAGCTGCCATAACTCCTGTCTGGCTTCACCTCCTCATTTCCTCCCCTTCGTGTCCTTTTTCTTTCTTGGCTTTCACTAATCTCCTTTGCTCATGCCCTTTGTTAGTTTCCATCAGCAGCAAAGCCTTTCAGCTTTTTCTCACTTTGACACACAACCTCAATCTTTAATGTATTCTGTTGTTCTTCTCCACCATATACCAACATCTTGAACACATTCAACTAGGACTGGACAATAAACCACTGACAATATATATTGAGATGGAGATATGATCAACATCCACACGTTACAATCCTGAACCGCATGGCATTCTGGGGGATGTAGGCAGAGGAAAGGCTTTGTCCACTCAGCCTCTCACAGCGAGCTAACCTAGGCTGGTGGTGTCAATTAACTAAATCACTCTGTGGTTACCTAGCAACACCCTACTGTGTACCTTGCGCAGCAGCAGTTTTATGTTTCACCACTGTGCCTCGTAGCTGCTTAAAAAAAAAAAAAACATATTTATGGAGTAATAACTGGATAAAAGACATAAGGTGATGCCACCAGACTGGCAGTATATTTTGTATTTTATATTGTGATACTTTTTTCAACCACATCATTCAGCCTTTCTGTTATCTCTTCTGCCCCCTCTCTCCCAGTTCACTGATCAGAAAAAGATTTCTGAATTTCTGACACCTGGTAACTTATCAGGGCTAATGAAGTTAGTGATGATCTAATCCTGGACACCAGGTGGTAGTTGTGAAGTGAAATGTATAACGTTCCAACTTCTAAAGCAGTTTTATTTTTTTTATTTTTTTTTTTTACTTAAAGGACAGCTTGGAACATCTATGAATCAGCCTCATGGGGTCCTTGCTTCAGAGCTACAAGGTCAGATTTAATGAACACATTTCCCATTTATTGGGCCTTGTTGTCATGGCAGCCCATGCAAAAAAAACTCAACCTTTTGTAGTTCAGGTTGGTTTTAAGATTAGAGACCAGCTCTTTGTCCATAATTTCACATAAAATGGCTAACCTAAAAAATAAATAAATAAATAAAAAATAAAAAAAAGTGTTTTCTTGAAAATATTTTTTTAAATTGCATGGAAAGGAAGCATCAGTACATTGTCAGAAATGCAAAGTTTTTCTTCTTCACTCTGTCCTAATATCTGCAGGTAATTTTATTCTGAAACTGATATCTGGTACTGAACGCTGAGCGAAGTGAAATATATTGAACATTACTGATGTGCAAGCTGTATTTGATAACACTCTTCATTATTTCAGAGATACAATCTGTTAATAACCAACCCACCTGCTCCTACAACTGCAGATCAAACCTGCAGCAGGCTCCCTCTAAAATTGAAATTGCCTTTTTATTTTCTTCTCTCTTCTAATCTTTACCAGGGTCATGGAGAGCTGGTGCCTTTCACCAGTGAACGATTTTCAACTGTCAGAAACAACCCAACCCCACAACACTAAGGCCAAGTTATTAAGGATATAATATACAATCAAAACTTGGCATTGTATACCATAATGTATTTTTTATTTATTTTTTGCTCTGCCTGCCTGGATCACACACTGAGCACCAAGAACCAGGGGTGATCAAAATCAGCCTCATCATTCATTAGCCTCAAAAATCTGGCTAATGAAAAATCATCATAATTATAGCAATGACAATAGCAATACTTAAAATGAGAACATGTACATCATGTTGATATATGTTAATGCTAATAATAATCAACATAAGTTATACAAAAGTAATACATTTACTAGAGAAACAGATTTATCCGCTTTGCTATATGCCACCTACTGTTGTAGAATAATAATAATAATGTCATGATGGGTCCTAGTTTCTTTACCCGCATATGGAACACCACCAGAAAAACAGATGATCAGATAACTAAGTTTATTTTAACAATGAGGAAAAGTAAGATTGTGTAGTTCTTGTCCTTCGGTTGGGAACCAGGGTCATCTGTATTCTGAAGAGCAGTCAGAAAGAGATGGTGAGTTTGAGGTTGTCGGAAAGTGGAAATTCAGGAAGAATTAGACAGATCTTACTTGAGATTAAGATCAACTTCCGCCAGGGGGGTAATATCGTGGTTTCCGGGGTATGGTCTCTTTGTGGGTGTCCTTGAAGTGATCCGGGTTCCAGTGTGAGGTCTTGACGGAGTGAGTTCCTTGCAGGTAGATGTAGAGGAGGGCGGACAGGTAAGTTCAGGTGTGGAGGAACGAGGAGCGAACCGACTGTCAGCTGGGAATCCAGGAACGGTTTATTGAAGATCTGCTGAGACAAAGAAGGGACTCAGGCAACCAGTGGGTAACAATCCACGGCGTCATGAGGGGAGAAATCCAGAAAGCCAGGACTTGGGCTTCACATGAGAATTTCCAAGGCGTCACAAGGAAACACCTTAGAGGGAGAGGTAATAAGGATTAATTACTAGAAGTAATTTCAGAGAAACACAGAGAGCTAGCTTGGAGGGGCGCAGAGTACCAAAACTGGCAAACACTCAGGCGACGAAGTGCTGGCAGCCTGCTCCTCAAATACTCCTGGATGATTAGGTGAGTGGGCACTTCCTCACAGGTGTGCTGACCTGAGTCAGTGGGCACTTCCTCCAAGGTGTAGTAACCTCTAGGCACCATCTAGTGGATGAAGAGGGAAGCAGCAGGCAACAGAAAATCCCCACAAAGAGCCAAGACCCTGGTTCCCAACAAGTAATAATAATATTAATAATAATAATGCATTTAAATACAGTTATTCACCACTGGAGTAACACTAATCTCCTCAAACAAACAAAAAATTCTTAATTTTTAAAAGAAATTTCTTTTTTCATCCAGCTAAATGCTAAAACAAAGAGACATGTTTTTTTTTTGTTTATTTTTATTGCTATCTTCTAAAGTCAGAAGTCGACGTGCATTTCTTTCACATTCAATAACATTGCCTTTAAAATGAAATAACTTGGGTTAAACATTTTGGTATCCTTTCACAGTTTAAAGTAGTTTGCTGTGATTTGTACTCTTTCCTCCTGAAACACTTGGCGTAAAGGTCGGTGACTCAATGCAATCTGCTGTGTTTCCTTGTATAGAAACGTTTTAAGCTACATTGAAAGCTTACTGCTCTGTTTGAAGAAATTAAGAAATGTTTTTTTGTAAAGTACCTTGAGACATTTGTTGTGAACTAACGCTATACAAATAAACTGAATTGAATTGAATAAATAAGTCTGATCTGTAGGCCGCCTGGCTTCCAGATTCCTGCTCTCTGCCCAGAAATGTTCTGTTGGTCTGAGATCAGAGCTTTGTAATGACCATTCCAAAACATTAACTTTGTTGTCCTTAAGCCACTTTGCAACTAATTTGGCTGTATACACAAGGCCATTGTCTTTTCTGAAGATTAATTTGACCTGAAAAGACCTACTTATTTTCAACAAACTCCCAGCATTTGATTAAAGCCATGGCACTTTTAGTGCATGTAAATGTGTTAGTGTATGTAAAATATTCCTCACCATTCTACCTCTGATAGCCAGTATAGATAATTTTGATCCTGCTTACTGACTTGGAACTGAAAAAGGTTTGTCCTATTTAATGTCAAACTGCTGGTTTTAACTGTTATCTGAGTAATGATAATGTTACCTAGTATTTGTCCAGACTAACTCAACCAGTCTTTGACATGTTGCCCTTTCCTAAACAGGTGAATGCATTCCTGTCCTTTGTGTTGCCGATGGTGGCCATTTCCGTGCTCAATGGGGTCATAGCCAGTCAGCTGCTGGGGATGTTCCAGGAAGCCGAGCAAGACAACCGCATGTCCATCACCAGAGGAAATCCCACCATGCTGAACATCACAGTGGAATCCAACCGCGCTCAGTCTATTCGCCATGGAGTTCTCGTCCTCCGTAAGTACAAACTGCTAAGACTTAAAAATCCACCAAAAAGACGTTTGAAGACATCAAAAATACTTTTTGTTGTCAGGTGTCAGATTTTCTTCTTCCTTTCAAGTCTCAGCTGTTGCAACTGAGTCTTTTTGAATTCTTGTGCTCACCTTTAGTTATCAAAAGCAAATCATAACTTTAAGGTAAAACAAGTTTTAGTTGAAAATGTTTCACAATGAAAGTCTGAGAAAATGGTGGGAGCCATTTGAACTGTAACTAAGGTAAGAAATGGCTCTACAATGAATCTTTGGCATTCTCAGTTTTTGGCATTCAGCAAAATTTCGCTCAACAGGTATATTGTAAATGTGCAGCTGAATAACAATAAAGTCTCTGTGTCATTGCTACTCTCACAAGTGGGTGAAAACGAAGCAGTCAAAGACTCCTTGTCACAGGCCCATGAATTCCTTTTGTATTTTTTGTATTGTCTGCAGAGAAGCCCTGTTGAAATTCTGGGCACAGGAAGTGACTGTCCAACCTGCATTCAGACCATGATCCTCTATGAGCCGCTGCTGTTTGAAGAGACCACAACCACTGATTGCCAAAATCCACAAAGACTTTCACGCCTCCTTTAAGATGCTAATAACAACATATTGAACTAGTTTTTATTTTGTAATAACTACTCTCTGCTCCATGTCTGCACAAAGAAATTACCTCTGACAACAGACCAGGGCAAAGACATCCTCATTTATATGGCAGCTTTCACAACTTCTTTGGCTTCTGGTTGTAGTTATGTCTCTTACCAATCCAAATCTAAATCTACAACCTGAACATGGTCTACCATGCAAACTAACATAAAAATATCATAGAGAAAACACCATAAATGTTTGTCTTCCGGCAAAAGGAGCAAAGGCGTTTTTATAAACTCACTTTTAAATCTGTACTCAAGACCCAACTACTTGTTTAATCTTTTTAACTCTACTATAGCACATTTGAGAGTCTTTCAAACCTAGACATAAAAATAAATCGTACAAATGTAACTAAACAGCACAAAGATGTAACGTTTGCTTGGCAGCACTGTTTGAGGGACACATTTTTATTTCTTAAGACTTTGATTATATGATATGCGTTGATTAAAAAAACAAAAACAAAAAAAAAAACACCCAGAAAGTGGTTTGCATACATTTGTGCAAAATTCTGGATTAGATTTGACCATCTATGTCAATGAAAAACAAACTTTTTTTTAAGTTTTGTAGCTGTATTATTGAAATTAAATCATTAAATCTGCTCTTCAAAAGTGTTCTTTTAGTCCGAGTGAGAATACTTTGACATGTAACTGCTGCATGTTTGGCAACAAAGACAGCCAAAAAAAGATTGTAAAATTACAGAGTGAAATGATAAATTGATTTCTTGCAGTTGGGGAGAATATGAACAAGGCCAAGCGCACCATCTGCTTCTCAATTTTCATTATCAGTCATAAAGGAATAAGCGACATATAAAAACCTGGAATCAAAGGCCATGAAAGGCTCATAAGGAGCCCTTTGACATTCATTGTATTAAGATTGAGATTGTAATGTAGAAGTGAGTAAGGGTCCAATTTATCTATGGTGAAATATGTTGATGTTCAAATCTCACCTTGGCAGCAATACACTTATCTTCTGCAAAATCCCAGCAGTCACAGACGACTCAAAAATTTCCTTTTGATCAATTATCGCAAACAAACTTAGAATAATTTACTTTAGTTTGTTTGACCTCACCGAGCAGCTGTGGACTCACATCAACACTGACACCTAACTGAGATGGAACCGACGTTTGAATGCCTCAGATTTATGCTGTTCTTGTGATTTAATTAAACCACATCGAAACACATTTTGCATAAGAAGTGGGCACAAAATTAAGCTCCATGTTGAAAGGATTTACCTCAAGGAGACGTGAGGTGGAGTTTGAAACAGAACAAGCTGAAAGGGTGTAATCTTTTCATTTCATTCAGAGGAAGACTTTTGTTTTTTACCAACTCATTAGCCAACCAGCCAGTTAGTTACCTGTTGGGAGGGTGTTAGAGGTAATGTGTTTGTTTGGAAACATAAGACCTTTAAGAGCCTTTTGGTGACTGCACAATTTGTACTTTATAATGTATTCTAATGATTAAATGACCAGCTGAAAATGTGAGAGCTATTTTCTACAGAAATGTGGGCAAAAATTATGTCTCTGAATGTGGCACATCCCTCAAGACCTGCAGCTGTAGCTGCAACTAGATGTGGCTCAATTATGAATTTCCCCAGGGAGGCTGAATTCAGCAGATGGCACCCTTTACAGAGAGCATGCAATATTTTTTATCCACTTCACCAATATGTTAGCATGACCATTGCCGTACTGTGCAATTACGCTCGAAAAAAAGTTCTGGTTTCCAGCCCAGTCTGGGTTTTCTCCCCTTGACTTGGATGTCTTCAGTCGATTTTTGACGGAGCAAATCAGCAAACAGAAGGAGAACTCATGAACGATGACATCAATTTTCTGTGCTGTTTTTGAATTGTAGTCTGCCTGTAGCTTTAGGAAGTGAACAAAGCCATTCAGTCCGTGTTGGCCACACTTCCAAATATTGAATCAACATCAACAGCCGCCTCGTTCAGATTGCCATTTCTCTCTTCACTGTGGAGGGTGGTTGTGTACAGAGCAGGCAATTTCTGGTAAGCTTCTTAACGTCGAACTGGTGCATCACATACGCAATTAGGTAAAATTTCAAACTCCAACAGAGTCCACTCTTCCAGGACACGATCGTTTCTCAATAGCTGAGAGCCCAGACCCTCTGGATGAAGAGAAGTTTAAGATAAGGGGCAGTTTTTTTTAACATGCTACCATAATGTACTGCTTTAAGTTGGTTATTGGCAAGAAATCTCTATAAAATACACCATTGCCGTTTGCAACATGGCAATATATGAAAAAAGTTAGTTGAGAATAATCCAGTGCAGGTTTGAAGAGTCTAAGTGTTGTAGTTTTTTTTTAACTAGAGTAGTTTAAAGATGCTGAAGGTAGTGAAAAATTAGGTGGAATTGCCCTTTAGCGATTTCCCAAGTCGAAAGCTGCAATCGGAGACCAACTTCAGTTTTGTCTTAGTTCCTATATCTTCCTGATCATGCAATTTTGGCTTAGAAAAATAGCTACACAAGAACAGTAGAAAACAAATTCTTCATTGTTTTCTGTTTTCAACCAATGTCATCGCCTAATTAGGATGAGATGACATTCTTGGTATCTGAACTCTTAGTCACTTTTTAAATTTCTGTTATTTTGGTGTTTTTACCACAAATGCTGACTCTATTCAGAAATGAATCAGCAGCACATTTACAGGCAGATTAATAACTGTCCCAAATGACATGTTTAGCTGTTGCCAAATGGAGTAATTTTCTTCACCAGTCTCCTCTCTGTTCTGCTTTGATGCAAATGTGTAGTCAGTGCTTAAATCTACTTGCTGTGTGTTCTTCCCACCGGGACGAGCGAAGTCTATTTACAAAGTCTTTGAGTGGAGCTCATGAACACACATATGTGCAAGCTGTGTAAACACGGTGAACGGAAACACTTGCATGAAATGAAATAATGTGAGCCTTTCCTGCTTCTGTTGGCACATTGGGAATAATGTGTTGCTCAATGTTGGAAACACAGCTGCTGACCTGCATATTGATGGAGCGGGTTGGTTTTGCCCCAGTTGTAGTGTCTGTTCACACACACACACACACACACACGTTAAGCAACATCTTGTGCATATCTTAATGATGCTATTAGCGGTGAAGCTTAGGTTCCCGATACAGAATCGTGTTCCTGCGAATGACTACATGACAGTTTTGCAATGTTATTTCTTATATTCACTTCCTGCAATGCTGTGTTTACAATCAGTTTGAATAGTAAAGGAAAGGGATGAAATGTTCCCCTGTTGCTGAACATAGATTTACTTAATGAAAAAATGTAGTCTCATGAAGAGAGACGATCACTTTCTTGATTTCATAAAGAATTCTTCTTTGCACAATAACCTCCAGCTGCTCCGGTGTAGTTTGAAGAAAAGAACCAGACCAGTATTTGTCACCAGGTTGTTTAGCCTTTTTAAGACCCAAGTGTTCCTCAGAAATACAATATCCTCTGTTCCATCAGTTTTGCGGTTGCATCTCCAGTCCAGTCTGTGGCCCATACAAACACAGAGGTATTTATATTCCTCCACCACCTCCACTTCTTCTCCCATGATCGACGTAGATGAGAAATGATTCGACTACATGAGGAGAGCTACGTGACTGAATGTGGGGAAAAAGCAAAAACGTACGCTTCTGAAGAGCAGAGTTCTGTGCAGTTCTTAGGACTTCCGTCAAAATGTTTTCACTTCTGCTTTCTGTTCCCTCTCTCTTTCTGTTCACAGCATTTAGAATGTCTCAAACATTGAGTCATGGTCGTCATTACTCGGACTGCTCCTTTAACTGTGCCTGATTACGTGAGGAGTCACCTTTAGCTGAAAAGCTTTCAGGGGAATAAACTCTGCGCATGCTGAGCGGGGAAAGCGTGCATGCTGCCGGCAGTCAAGTTTATTTGTATATCACTTTTCAGCAGCAAGGCAGTTCAAAGTGCTTTGATTCATAAAAACACAAAGTCAAAAAAGACGCCATGCAGTCAACAACTGAGCAGACCAGTTGTAAACCCAACATTAAGAGGATTGCCATTATCAAAATCCTCAATAAGCATCATATTTGTTGGAGAATGTTTCATTTCATTCATTGTGGTTCAAAAGCAGCTCTAAACAGGTAGGATTTTTAATCTTGATTTAAAGTAACTCAGTTTTTCGGCTGTTTCGCAGTTTTCTGGAAGTTTGTTCCAGCTTTGTGAAGCATAGAAGCTGAATGCTGCTTCTCCATGTTTGGTTCTGGTTCTGGGGATGCAGGTGCTGTACACTGTGGAACAGACTGGCTCTTTGTACATATTTATGTTTAAGTGATTTTTTTTTATATGAAACACTTGAGAGTGACAAAAAATTTGAAACAGCACACACAAAAATGGAGGATTTGTGAAATTGGCTAGCCGGAAGTCTATTATTTTCCTTAGAGGAATATTTCAATTACGAAGACTTAATAGTTTAAAAAACACCAGAGAACCAAGAAAACTGAATGGGTTGACCCAAAATAGAAGAGAAAGAAATGTACACAGCATCTAGAGAGACTAAATTAAATGTTTTCTGCTTTCCTCAATATTCAAAGTACACAACAGAGTGGATTTTGCACAAGTCCTCTTTAAATGAGCACCTTGAATGATAACCAAGGACTTTCTTAGCGTAGACCTTTGAGTCTCAGTTGAATGTAGACCACTCCAAATGCTGTACGATTTCCTGGAAGTCATGCCAAGTTCTTTCTAACCTGTAAGGGAGGTAATTTAATTTGTTAGAAAAAGAAAGTAATAGAATTACTACAGAAGCTCTTTTCTTTCATTCTTTACAAGGACTCACAGAAACTGGAGTCTCTCCATCTATGTCTTCTCTGTTTGCCGATCAATCACCTTTCAACCTTTTGACAAAACAGTCTGAATTATTGAGGTCAATTGTTTCCTTATTTTCTTTTAGATAGTCTTCATGGAAGCTATGCACTTTTCTTTTTTGAACTCATTCATTCTCCCCACATGCTTGACCGTGTTTAGTCTTTTAGTGTCCCGACTGCTGGAGAGGCAGAGCAAAACTTCAATCAGCAGCAGTTGATCATAGTCAATGAACTGGCAAATTAATAACCCTGAACGCTGGACGGTTCACTGAGATTCATCATTTACACTTTGTAAACACTCAGTGTTTGCATTGCTGATCGTTGTTTTCATAACCTGTAATTTACTCCAGTTTTGGGTTACTGGACTTTAAAAAGCTGCTGGTGTTATTTCACACTTATAGTTCCTGATGATTGAAAACTTTCAGCTGAAGTATTATCCGCAGCAGTTTCCTCCATCTGAGGCAGTTTTGATACAAACCAATTGTAGCTCCACGCTTTTTCTTGGAGGAAACCATTGTTAACACAAGAACACTTTGATAGTCCCTTCTTTTCCAGAAATCAGTTTGCTTTCTAGATTGATGGGTGATTTCAGCTGGACTCTCACAGCTTCAACTAAGTGTTATTATTAGCCATTATTGGCCAGGACAGAAATAAAAATGGTCTCCAGTCGTCAACTATTAAAGAATGGGTATATTGTTTATATAGCACTTTTTTATCTTGGTTCTTACTAACCAAAGTGCATTTATTGAAGTTTGTGGCAGTGAGTTGGTGCTTTTTCTGATCACTTTCAACTTTAATATGAAAACAATCATCTTGCACTTTATGTTGTGCTGTTGCCAAAACTACAGCAGCATCAGTTCCAAGATTATGAGTAATGGCTTTATGAACAACTGTACCTATTTCATAGCTCCCTAATGATTCAGTGAAACAGCTGCTGCATTAGGTATTACACACATAGTCGCACCACGAGTGTGTTACCTAATGGACTGGTCCATGTTTTGTCTCATTTTCCGAGAAAAATCATATTGAGCTCACTTCAAACCACGGCCAAATCAATGTTGAGCATCACCACAGAGAGAACAAACAATATTTGCACCAATTACCAATTTGTTGTACTTACTTTCTGTTTGTTTCAGGATTGATTTGAAGATGCTTTTATGGATTTCAAAAGGTGTTAATGGTCTTCCTTTGCTTTTATCCTTTAAACTTTGCTGACCCTTCAGGTTTTTCCCCAGCAGCTTTCTGAACAAAACAGACAGAGAAGCATACTTTTATTATTGTGACTCTTGTCACGGCTGCAGCAATTTTCAACATTTTTGTATCAAAACCCATTATTTTTTTACATTATTACTTCTTTTTCATTTTTTTCAAAATAGTACTAAGTTTTCTCTTATTATTTAAAACATTAGCTGTTAGTTTTTGTCTGAATGCAAATTAATTAGAATTCCATTTATTTATTCTATTATCTTTTAGCAGTACATTTTTTACTGTTATTCATTTGTTGTCAATCCAGATTGCTATCCTGTCTCTAGCGTTTCCTTACTTTAACATTTTTAGTTTTCAAATAAGAACATGGCTACATAAGAATGTTCACCAGTCAGTGAAGTATTGATGGACTCATTGCCAAACTAAAATGAATTTTAATTGTCTTATTACAAATAAGGAGATAATTGTGTTGGAAAACAAGTGTGTTGTTCTGTCCTCAGAGCAGGCCGGGCCTCACTTCCTCTCAGTTTCTCCAATATCCAGGGTAATGTTAGAGAAACATGCTTTTGGTGGTGCAACAGTCCAGATTTACTTCATTATCGGAGACAATAATAAACATGTTCGAAAAATTACATCCAGAATAAATGCCCGTAAGCTTTATAAAGACAATCTCAGCTGCACTTTCTGTATGTTTGTTCAGTAGTTTGCAGGGAAGTTGCCTCTTCCTGTGTCCTCAAATCCAAACACATGCTCATTTATGGAGGAAATTCTTGCATGACCCTCTTAAGGATGAGTATTGCTTTCTGTCCCAACCACAGTTACCCTCTTACCGGTCTACAGAGATTAAGAAGACATTAAAATATCAGGTTTTTGTGATACAACAAAATGAGACCATTAGGAAAAAACATTTTAAGCATTTGTCCCCTTCACTGTGACATATATTATCTACAATTCAAATAAATGTTTTTGTTTCTTGCGGGTGGAGGTATAAAAATGAAAAAATGCTGTGATATTCCAGTTAAGCAAGTGTTTATGCAAATACTTCATTTTATTCACCTTTTGGTCCAATTTCCACATTTACCTAACATCAGCCACAGTGTTTGCTAAAAATCTTTTCTAAATTATGACAATCTATATATATATATATATATATATATATATATATATATATATATATATATGGACACTTCGGAGCTGCAGGTCAGATGAGGAGCTGCGTCTCAAAGGTGGAGTTAGGTCCACCCAGGCGTTTTGCACAGCTGAATGTTTGCCAGAGATTAGAGGATTTCTAAAACAAGGCAAAACACTCCAGGTATATTTTTGATGAGGAAATAACATTATGAGGAAATAACATTATGTACATGATGTAATGCTCATGAGATGTAAATCCCCATGCGATACATAACACTTTGTACACAAAACTATATGCTCTCACATCAGTCATTTGGTGGGACAAATATGACACCGTATATAGAAGGTTACTCCTTTGACGTTCTTCATCCACACTATCTAGCCCTGTTTTTACTATCACTGCTACTGGTGTATAACAAAAAACTCTATTTAAAATGAGCAAACAATGCTTAGCCTGGTGGGGGGTAAGTAAAGCCCACCGGGTTTTTAATATAGCGAGGGAAACTCTGAAATGCCTGTAATTTAGCAGACCAACAAGTTGTCATAGTGTGTAGTGCAATTCTGCATACGGACTATTCATAAACCAACACATTCAGCAAACAGAGAGAGATATAAGGTAATAGTTATTGTGTCAGGTTCATCTATCAACAGGCTGCTCCATTTCACATTTCTTCAAGGGACAGCTGTTTAGCTCTGAAGCATAAAATTGCTTTAAGTGCCAGTTACAAAAATAGAGCCATCATACCGCTTAACTCAACACTTACTCACCCAAGTTGGAGCCTTTGCGATATGGTACAAAAACCCCACAATGAGTAACAGCAGTAGGGCTGGACAAACTGTACTGCTGCATCGTGAGAGGTTCATAATTTTGACATAGCTGTGTCACTGCAGCATGGGTTGCCATGGTTTCAACATCATCTACTCTGTATGTGTTGATTGAATACCCAGTTGAGACCAATTGATGGGGAATGATAGTAAAGTACCAAATGCTGAGGTGTGACCTGCCAATCTCAATCTCTTTGTGAGCATCCAGAGAAATAACATTCACTTCCTGCCCTTTTTTATGGGCTCCTTTCGGTATTCATGCTGCTCAGATTCCACTGCGTTTACCTCAGGAGCATTTATTCAAGCACTCCGCTACGTTTATCAGCTCGTGTTCTTTGGTATTTGAAGGTAGTAGAAAGAGAGGCAACTGGCAAACACTACACATTACCTGAGCTGTGACTTTGCAAGGAGTATCAAAAACAGAGCCAGAGGAAGCCAGCAGATCCAGTGGAACTGAGAAACGCCGCTCTGTTCAGGGGGTATTTGAGGTCATACTAAAAAAAGAAGAAGACCGAATTTGAGAGGTGATTTTAAAGTAAAACAAAAAAACAGCGAGTTCTTCTAATGGGTGGGTCCACCATACGTCATGCTTACCTATTGATTACAGTTTCTTCTGTTGTTTAAGATGGTATTTGGAAAGCTACTTCAAAACACTTTGGAAACGTTATATCATATTCAACTATTTCCCTATTTGAATTTATAAGTTTTTGTTGCGTTTTTACCAGCAAACCACTTTATATAATGAAAGAAATTTGAAAACTTGCAAACACAAAGATTTAAATCAGGCAATAAACAAAAAAGGCGACAACAGGCACAAAATTAGCTCCCGTCAACATGGAGACCAAAGCGTACATTTTGTAAAGGATCACAGAAAAAACATGCATCTCTAGGAGAATGTCATGCCACTGAAAAAGCTGTTTGGCATTTCAGACTACAACACTGCTACAGATCGACGCAAATGACATTTGTTCTGTGTTATTTATGAGAGATTTAAATTTGACTTAAATTTCTCATGGTAAACACACTTAATGAATTCAGTTAGCAAAACTTATGAATGAGTTGAATGATCAAAATATATTGAGTTGGTCAGACGTAGGATGCGAATGCAGCATTGAACTCAATTGTGTCAAGTAAAGCCAAAGCAAAAAGTTTCTATATGTTAAAGATTTGTAACTTTTAAGACAACTGAACACAAAAACGGAAGTTGTCATAACTAAACTAAAAGAATTAAGTGAGATTAATGTAAATAAGTCCATAAAATGAGCTCCAACCAAAAACACTTTTTAGAGTGTATGCCTCCTACATAGCTGCTGTCAAAGCTGAGGCAGGGAAGAAGTTGATTTCTTAGAGACTCTGTCTTTATTAAGTTTTAGCCACTGGAGATGGAGCGCTTAATGTTTAAGCGATTACTGGCTCTCAAATCCTAAATAGTCCCAGGATATTTGCTTTGGAAGGACAGGCTACTCAGAGTAACAGCTGTAATAAATCAGATAGGATGCAGATATGGCCAGCAAGACTTGTGCCATTGTATTTCTTTAATTCATATCTAGAGAAAGGTCTGGAAGAAATTAAGAGATTACTGCACTGAACCCCTTTTAAAACCTCATGGTTATTCCACCAAATATTGCTTTCTGAACCATTCCTGAGTTCAAACATAAATGAATATGAACTTGTTTTCTTTGCTTTACTTGAGTTCTGGATGCAGTGCATCTTTCTTTGTTATCTCGACATGAAAGGCCAGTGAACACACAGAGACTGCTGGGTGGATGTCCAGGAGATTTCAGCTAGCAGGTATTAGGTGGAGTCTAAAGGTGGGGAAGCTAAAGTGTTTGTGGAGCAAAGCCCTTATATTGCTACGTCTCCGATGGGTTTTATAAATCTTTATAAAACCTGAGGATGTGAAAAGCTTTTGCATGCCAAAATAAATGGTGTGGAGTTCATAGGGTTCCACTGCATCTCTGTAGCATACCCTGCAGCCGGGTATGATACTTTCCCTCTACTTCCTCTATGCCTAATTTTATTTTGTTTCATATCAGTGTTTTCATTATTTGTGAGTGAAAGTAGAATGGAGTGAAAGATAATTATATGGATCAGTACCATCTGGTCTGGTGACGAAGGTGAAAGGTGTAGGGGAAGTGTCAACTGGAAAAGAGATCTCTAAGTTTTCCTTGTGAACCTGCAATTGGTAAGTGGATGACATTAGAGGGATAGATTAGTACAGTGGTTCCCAAAGTGTGGAGTGCGCCCCCTAGGGAGGGCACAGTGCCATTGCAGCAATGTGGATGAATGAAAAGAGAAAAAAAAAAAACGTTACACAAAAGTGTTTTACTGTAAAGATGGTTTGTAGTGTGTTTTGTTGCAACCTGAAGTGTGAAATAAACTTCAGTGGAGTTTGAAAACAAAATATGTGTATAGGTTTATGTCTGGTTGAACAATGTGGGTGCCCAGTTGTTGTTTTTTTTTTTTTCTTATTTGGGGGGATTTTATTGTAATCCATAGGGGGGCCCAGAAAATCTTTGGGAACCACTGGATTAGTGGATGATTTGTCTGGGAATTTAAGTACATTTTACATATTTCTTTTTTTATGCTTATAGAGTTTTGTACAAAATATGTTTGTTAAAAGTAGTCATATTTGTGTTCCCTATTTCTAATCAATGCTGATGTAAAAGGGTTTTTGTCATTGGTGCAGGAGGTTGACACTGGCAGAACATTCTTGTATTAAATAATAAAGAGAGGAACAAGAGAAAATGACGGTAATGCTCTTTGCTGTTCATCAAATAAATTTGACAGTAATCCTTATCGTGCCATCATAATTTGAAACTTTTTTATGACTTGAATCTATTTTTGCTCGAGGGGTTCAAGTGCACATCACAGCACTGTGCTTCTGGATAGCATTCAAACTTCAAAAACAGCGGCTGGCTGCAAATTACTTTGTTTGAGCCTTTTGATCTTATCTACAATCAAATACAAATTACAAGTGTTTTTTTGGTTTTTTTTTCTGGAAGGGCAGGTTCAGGGGTTTTCTGGACATGGGGGTGTGACCTGTTTGTCTTTTTAATCAAATGCTTGAAGGTCATAATTAACTCTAATATAACTGCTTCAATCACAGCTTTGCTCATCGCTGGTTCTTGAACATTGTTACTTCAATCATCCGAACATTGTTCATATTTGAAAAAGGGAGACTTTTCACTTTGTCGTTTGAGCTTCATGTATACATTCGGTGTATTGGCATCTGATTCTTCCCCACTCTGTCCTGTGTTCAGGAGCCGTGGTCATTGCCTTTGTGGTCTGCTGGCTGCCCTATCACGCTCGTCGCCTCATGTTTTGCTACGTCTCCAACTGGTCAGAGTGAGTAGCTGTTTTTTTTTGTTCTTTTCTTTCTCCTTAGTCTCTTTTGCTTTCCATCTCCAATAGCTTATTCGCCAACAGGGCACCAGTGTTTTTAGACCCACGTATGTTTGCTTATATTCATACTTTCAAAAGAACATATGCACAAATGAACTTAAGTATTGACTAAAGAAGTCATTTAGAGTCATCGGTTAAAAGCGTCTGAAAAATGGAAGCAGGAGAGCTACGTCCTGTTGATTAGATTAAATTCTTGTTCCCTCACTTGTTTTTTCCATTTCTTTCTTTCTATTTTTAGTCCATAAAAAATAATTTGTCTGATTAAATCAAACAGAGCGCATTTGAGAATATTAATATTAGTCACTCTCATCTGCTGTTACGTACACAGTGAAAAGCAATAGACTTAAAGCATAAATGACCATGAAACAGTAAAATACACAAGGATCTTTTTTAGACGCTTTTGTACATCATGCTAAAAATTCTCAAAGTGTAAATTTATCATTCCTGTTTGGTCCAAATTTCTAAGCTAATTATTTTTGCTGCTGATGGTTCTGGCCTGGTATGTTGTCGCCAAGTGTAATTTTTCAGTTAAATTCAATTTAAAGGGGCAGTATTGTGTGTTTTCCAGGAACACAGTGACATTTTATAGCACAGTCAAGTAACTGTGTGTTAGCTTCAGTTGTTATAAAATGCTATATTTATCAAAAATGATTTAAAATAAATTTGACTTCCTAATTTAATACCTTGAAATTGGGGATCTGTCTCTTTAAAAACTCCTGCTCTTGCAGAAACTCCGCCTTAAGGAAGTCAGCATAACATTGCTCCTTTCTTAACCCTTTAACAATTTTTTTATCAGAGTTTCACTGATAAGTAGCTCGTATAATGAGCTCAGCAGATTAGCAGTTTCACCAGGTGTTTGCTAATTGCTGTGGGCTAGTCTGAAGGAGCTGAGTGGGGACGTCACAGGGGAGAGCTGCTCTGCAGGAAGCCTGGAAACTTCGGAGCTGCAGGTCAGATGAGGAGCTGCGTCTCAAAGGTGGAGTTAGGTCCACCCAGGTGTTTTGCACAGCTGAATGTTTGCCAGAGATTAGAGGTTTTCTAAAACAAGGCAAAACACTCCAGGTATGTCTTTGATGAGGAAATAACATTATGTACATGATGTAAAGCTCAAAATATAGATATTTTCCATAATATTGCCCCTTTAATTAAAGAATTGTAGATATGAACATAAGTGTTCTACTTTGGTGAGAAGTTGTCAAAATTTGTCAGGGTTGTGGTTTCACTGGTGGGTTAGTTACACTTTAGCTAGACTGTCATCACTTATTTGCACAAGTAATTTGTGCATAAACCTTGAAGGTTTTGGCTAGCATATTTCCCTTCCAGTCGGTATAATATGGGGATTTTGTCCTCACTGTTCCCTTTACCTGCCCCAGTTTGCGCATGGCCTGCTACAACAGTACAGCATTTATTCTAGTGGCATTCAGGCAGAAATCTGGCACCTATTGTCCTGTTGAAGCTATAGACTGATAATCTTAATGACATAATTCAGAGCACCAGGACTTCTTCCACACAAAGCTTACATGCACTCCAAGAGCAAAAGCAGATTCCAAACTGTCATGTAAGGCAGCTCTTCTCTTGGCTTTTTGTTCATCTAACCTTATGTATTAACCCTCCATTAGTGCAACTTTCATTCTCACCATTTCCTCTAACCACTGTTGAGCAGAAGCGGCTAAACTCCCTCTGCTCATGGCAGCCCTTATGCATGTAGACTGACCCAACACCAGACCGGTGCCAGACGGACCAACTGTGTCTGTGCTCTGCCAAACCAGATTACTGGGAAAGCCCTGACAAAACTGCGTTTTTCTCACTGGCTGGTGGAAGGTACAAGCCAGTGAGACAGTACTGAGACAGTAATTATTTATTACCATGATTCATGCATCCAAGACTTGTGATACAGTTGGCCCTGCCATTCAGTGTTAAACCTTGTCTCATTCCTAGACAAAGCAATTTTGTTCAGCCGTCTTTCTTCTCCCACAGACTTAAAAACCGACTCAGCGTTTTCTGTTCATCTGTGTCTCTGCTACTGCTGCCACAACCTCTCTACTTTTTCATTAGCATAGGAGATACTTCTAGTTGAGTGCTTGTGTTTTTTTGTGTGTATGCTCTATTTTCTCAAACCCCGGTCATTGGTGGCAGACAACATTGAGCATGATTGCTCTGGAGGTCCATTCCTGTTAGAGGGGAGATTTCTCTATCGTCGTGTCTTGCAATCTCAGTATTATTGATTGCTACACAGTTAATGTCTTGATGCAATCAACTGTCCACTGCAGCCACATGCTCATACAGAAGGGTTGGTTGCTGCAGTTCTCAATGCAATCTGCTGGCTTTCTTTGCAAAACTTTCATTACCAGATGAAATGATAAACTGACTGCATTTATTCAAAACAGAGATTGGGTTTGAATGTATTTATTTGAATTTGAACCTGACTGTTTGGTTTAAATATGTATTTCTGAATTTAAATTAGAAGTTTTTTTCTTTGTTTTTGTGACTTGAGGCAACTATCTTTGTGAATTAGTGCTTTGTACTGGTTTTGTAGTCCTTTCCAGACTGATAGATGTGATTAACCGTGTTTCCATCAAAGTTTTCTCTTTGCACATATTTTGAAGTATCGCACTAGGAAGGGTTGAGGGAAATGGTAAAATTCAAAATAACTTCCTCAATTTCGCAAAAAGTTTTTATTCTAGCCTGAGGTGGTTTTTAACAACAGTTAATGTTCTAAAGGGCCGATGAAAACACATTTGCAGAATAAATTCTGACATTTACCTTATGTCACTAATCAGCTTAATTAAAAGAGAGTTTCTTTTTCTATGTTTCCATACAACATGTATCATAGCCAGCACTAGCTGACATGACAGAACAATTACAAACAGCCAGACAGCAACACAATCAAATCAGAAAACCTCTCTCCATTTTTCTGAGATGAGTGATCCATACTAGTTTCCATCCTCTACTTCATGTTCATAAAGCCATGTGTAGTGTCAAAATCCAATGAAATTATGATTTGTTTAGCCTGGTTGATTCGCTCCAAACCAGCAGATGGAAACACACCTAATTCGCTATTTTTTCTGTTTTGTAACATTTTCACGAGGGCCAGCAGGAAACACAGCGAGTGACTGCTTCTCATCTCTTCTTTAAGTTCTTCTCGTCACTGCATCATTTCTTGATATTTTTATTTTTTCCTAGTTCATGGCGTTAGATTCCTTGAATTACAGTTATTACTTGATTCTTCGGGTTTGCTAATGATCAGGTGGGTGTTGCTAGTGACATTGGACTCAGCTTTTGAGTTAATTCATGATTTAACAAATGTATCATTTACTTTTTTGGAAAGCTTTTCTCCCCTCAGTTAACTAAATCCCCATTTTTGTATGTTCTCAATTTAGCTTTATCAAATGTTCAAATTTGTCTGATGATCTGAAATGGAACAAAAATAAAAGAAATGTGAACGGTGTACGCTATGACCATATTTTACACCCTCCTGATATTTTCTTCTCTTTACTGATATCTCAGCATTTGTGTGGGCTTATGTAACCTTTCCTCCATTAATGTTCTCCCCTTCTCCAGCTCTGTAGCTTAATCTCCTGCTTCCTTATCGTTGGTCTCCACCGGAGAAAGATTCAGTCACTTTAAGGTTTTCCACTCCTTTTAAACCTTTTTTTAGCGCTTATAAGGCACAACATAAATAGATCGCATCAAATGAATTTCCTTCTTTTACAACACTTTTACGGTGATCCTTGCAGAGATGATGTGTCTGCTATTTTCGTCCCTCTGGAGATTAGATTTGTACCACATGGATTTGGAAAGCCGACGTACGTGACTGTGTATCTGTGAGATTCCAGCAGAGTGCGGCGCGCGGAATCTTCTTGCCATTCGTTTCCTGCTTTCACAGCATTAAGAAAGTTAGTGGCTGGCAGGAATCCCAGGGCTAAATCTTGAAAACCTTTCAATAATGGCTTGTGTTTTTGGAAGTGGATCACAGGCTTAGAAATGTGCATTATTAGTTTACACAGCGTCATCACTTTGGTAATCAGAGCGAAATGATCACTTGAGAGATAATTAGTTTTGGTAATTATTTTAATGTATTTGTGTTTTAGGTCTCTCAGCTATTTCGTCAAAAAGACTAAAATTCCAATGATTCTCCAATGATTTAATGATTCTCTGTGCGCATCAGATGTACTCGCATGAGTTTGATCATGTCATCAGTTTGTCATTAGGTTGTACTGAAGTCTGTTAATGACATACATATTTCATCCAGGGGTCATGTATGGTGTTACAAAAGTTACACAGTCAAATATTAACAACAATTTGGATTATTTAGCCTGTAATGGGAGTTTTTACCAGGTCTTTCATTCATTTATAAATGTCACAGTTTCAAACGATTTAAACGAAATATTTAGCTAACATGCAAATTTGCTTGCCAACAACTGGAAGTGGACTGTCAAAATAAAATCTGGGTCTTACAAACCTTCATATAAACTCCTGCTGGCAGGCTGGTGTAGTTACTGTGGCTGTAGAGATCCACTGATAAATATCTATGCCGCCATTAAGACGGTTCATCTATGTTTTAAGTTGAAATGTTGTAAATGTTGAGAGGAAATGGAACAATCATGAAGACGTGACATGAGCAACTCTTCACCAGCCAGCGGTGGAGCCAGATAATGTTCATAGGAGTGGTCAGGCTGGGACCGTTGCTCACTTAGGCAGGGCCAACTGATTGGCGCCAGAGCACTTAAATTATTTCACTAAAGACAGAAATTGCTTGTTCCAGAGGTGTGCTCCACTGGTAAGTTACCTCCCTATTGGAACAAGCAATCACTTGGCATAGGACGGCTGGGCCTACCCATGGTTCACAAGACCCAGCTTTTATTTTGGTAGTCCACTTCCAGTCATCAGCAAGTGAATTTGCATGTTAGCTAAATGTTTAGCTCTGAGCTAAGTGAATAGCTAGCATGCAAAGCTTGCGCTGAGCTAAATAGTTAGAGCTGGCTGACTATGTTGCTCTGAGCTAAATATTAGCTGACATCTATATTCGATGAATATTTGACTTCAGACAAAAATTCAGTTTAAAGCTAAATATTTAGCATGTTAATCCTCTTCGCACAACGGTCAGTGACATCATGGTCAGACGGCGGGGAAGTGAGAGAATGTTCAGTCAGACCATTAGTTCCCAAAATAACTTCTAAAAGTGCACATAGGGTCAAATGTCATTCAGCAAAGGGTGAGAGGGGGGACAACTGGTGCGTCAAAACCAAACATTTCACATTTCTACTTTCCTTTCTTCTCTCTTCTGTTTATTCTTGCAGCAACATGTACGACTTCTACCACTACTTCTACATGGTGACCAACGTGCTGTTCTACATCAGCTCGGCCATCAACCCCATCCTCTACAACCTGGTGTCTGCTACCTACCGCCAGGTCTTCTTCACCACGCTGCGCTACTTCTTCATGCCCTGCCGCCACACACCCAGGAAGCTGCCTCACCCTCTGACCCGCCACTCCATCAGCATTTCCAGCAACCACACCATCTCCACCAACATCATCAAAGAAACAACGTACTGACAATGAGGAACTGTTCGCTGCCGTGTTGGAAACCTCTGTTAGACGTTGGGTCACGGTGCTCTTCGTGGAACTGTGGTGATCATCATTTGTCCTGGTAAACCAAGTGCCCACTCAGAGACCACTGACATTTGACTGCAACTGCACAATGTCTCGTGACTTCATCCAGCATTGCATGAAGTTGTGCCAAAAAAACGTGATAGAATAAAACTTGAAGAAGGAGCAAGAGATACTAACTGGTTCAATCATTCAGTAAGGTGAACATTTTGTTTCTTATGATGTTAAGTATAAACTTCAGAGACTCTATAAACATGGCCTTTGGCAATACTGTCAGTTCAACGGCAGCTATGGTGTAACCATCGTCTGTGAGCGTCTGTGGATAAACCTGACTTTGATGTTAGATGAGGAAAAGCAGGGTAAAGGGCATAAAGTCTGTGGAGGAAAACCCCTTTCATCATAGGCTCTTTACCCGTCCTGCATGTCTTGGTTTTGGTCAAGCAAAACTCTGTTGCCCAGCTCCCAGCCTGCAGGAGGTCCTTGTTGTACAGCTCACCCTCTGATTTCCAGCTGGGTTTTGTAAATACACTCACAGGGAGAATGTTCATTTCTGACACTTTTCAGTATTCATAGCAAAAACCTGTGAAAGCATAGCCAGAACAAAAGAGGCTGTGACTGATTGTTGTACTTGTGCATAGTAGATATTATACACTCTGGAAATAAAGTCGTTCCTAAACTCAAGTGTCTGCATCTGTTGAAAGAAATGATAAATCAAATGAAGGACTTCTTGCCGAGTATTCCAGGCAGCTGCTGGAGAGATGTCCAGAGATCTCTGGATTCTTCTTCATGAGCAAAGCAAGGATTGAAAACAATCTCGGCTACTTTGCAGCTAAGGCACAAAATAACTTGAACAGAGGATAAAGGAAGAGCGAGCGCTGAGCGACTAGTGTGAATTATTATTTTTTTTATTTTTGCATTTATTTTCCAAGCAAATCAGCAGTTTGTTTATGACAAAACAATCAGAGCAAAGAAATTTGCTTATGTGAAAAGCGGCAAAAATTACAGTTTACACAAACAGGTCACTCAAATGTTCTGTAACAGTTTAGAAGAAGAGCATTTTCAAGGATTCGTTAACATTTAACACTTTAATTACTCGGACTGTAACTTTATAAATAATAACTATAGCAATTGATTATTGAAAGACTATTGACACAGTCCTTATTCGTCAATGAGGAAGTAAATGTTAATTGGCTTGTACTTGTTTAGAACGTCATCAAGTCCAGGGGACCCCAAATGTGAATGTGTGTGTCACATTTGTGAACCTATGTGTTGAGCGGCACCACCGGGCCTTCTGACCACAACCAGCAGGCCAGGAAGGTGAAGTGTCAAGCCTAACAACACAACAACTGAGACGGATGAAATGTGGGTTCAAACCAGCAACCCACTGATTATGAGTAAGTGGACGTTTTTCACAAAGTTTTGAAGTCTGGAGTAATAATAATTGAAGTGATTAATTGCAGGTAATCTTGTAAGGTGAAACCATTGAGTTTTACTATTGTTTTCCATAAGTACAATGCAATATATCTGAACATCACCATACGCCTCGTTTCCACTGAGCAGTGCGGCACAGTTCACAGGCTGGTGTATTCAGGAGAGCTTTTCTCCCCATTTGGACTCTCACTAGGCAGACAGGGCCTAATATTGTGTCATACTAGTACAACAAACATAACATGTCTTCTGCTTGATATAGCAATGATGTTTCTCTGTACCTCAGTCCATGGGCTGTGTTGTGCTACTGCAGTAGCTCCTCCCTGACTGCTCTGCACATTTATTCTATGGTCCTAGAATGTTGCTGTATGGGTCGGTTGAATGGGCAGCTTTTACAATGGAGATGGACAAAATAGCCTACTGATCTGCCCTGACTCGTTCCATACTGCTTAGTGGAAACTTTAAAGATGATGTGCACCAAAAATCTTTGTCGTATGTTTATTTAAACATACATTGCTAGTCCCTTCCTCTCTCCAAGGTGCAACCAAGATATAAACAGCTCTGGTCATGTGATAATTTACTCTAAACATGTTATACTGCATAAGTATTATCTAAACATTCTAAACTTTCAATGTTTGCTGAACATTAACTGAAAATTTAATCAGTAAGTTTTTTGGAGTCCCTGAAAGTGAAACAAATTTCTTGGTTACTATTGTGACCGGCTGGTTTAAATGGGCTAACTGACTTCACTCAAATTCAGTGTACAATTTAAAGTGTTCAGTTTGATTAATCAAAAAGAATGTAGGTTTTATTGTTGTACTTTTTAATAAGTTAGCCAAGTCTCTTTTGAAGTTCTCAAAAAAGTTGACTTCCTGTTCATGTCACTGATATTCTAAGTCACTGTTGCTAATTTTACAGTTTCTTCCTAATTTTTCCTCCTATTGTCTTCACACAGGATACAGAATGAAACTTCAGTTTGTCAGAGACAATCTGAAGTCACGTTTTTCTGGCTAAAACAAAACAAAAATCCCTCCTTTGAACAGAAGAAGGCCAAGTAATGTGCGTTCGATTAACAAGACGAAGCGGGACGTAGACGAGTGATGCTACTCTAGTCTGTTGGGCCGAAGAAAGATCTGGGCCAAAATGTGCAGCTCTGGATTCACCAGACCAATTTCATACCTTCATCAATGGTCTTAAGCAATACCTCATGAGCGAAAGAATGAGATCCAGCATTCAAACAGTTTTTGCAGCTTGAGTATTTCTTCAATAACAATTCATTCAATCATTCCCCTTATGTTATAAAGATTCTGGTGACAGAATCCCTCCTGTTACGACAGTCAAGGGATGCTTACGATTAGGATGCCACTTTTACATAACACTAATAAGCATAAAATGTGCTATTTTTTTATTTTTTTGTAGTTTTGAAATTTATCAATGGTTTTGCAAAGTGCAGATGCTTCATTCTCTCAATTCCAAATTCTTTTTGGCTACTCCATTGTTATAATTCTTTATGTCGCCAGATAGGATTAGCCATTAATCTGCAGCAAAAATGAAAAATGTTGTTTCTTGTTGAACTTTTGCCTTACAAGTTTTAGGTTTGGCAATCTAACCTCAGCACTAGCAGGAAATGGTCATACACCGTTGTGCATTTACAGAATGTCTGCAGCAACATTATGGACTTAAGCAGGCTGTGTTGGTGTGTTGACAAGTTCCTGCTAATCCCTGGATGCACACATAGAAGAAGCAAATCCTCTTCCCGGAAACCCCCGACCAGTGTCACATACTGCATGGTTTGCTTTTTCCACGCTACCAAGTTCCTGGCAGAAGGAATGTGTGCAGTTAATCAGTTGTGGGTGGATAAGGTCCAATGGTTAGCATTAGCTTAGACGTTTTAGGTTCAGGCTTTAGATTAAGCAACCACAAGATGGGTTTTAACAGAGGGAAACAGTTTCTAAGCATATTATCAAGTGGACTTTTTTTTTCTTTTCAAACAAAAAAGAATACCAAAGTACAAAAACTGAGATACAAAGTTTTGAAAAAAACTATAACAAGAGTGTTAATGTAGAAAGCATGAAATAAAAATAAAGAAAACCTATGTAAATTGCCTGCTATATTCAATTGTTTAGGTTCTAATCCAACAACCAAGCACTTTAGCAAATAACACATAATAAAAATATAACAAAAGTATGACCACCAGCATGTTTCGCTGGCGCTCTCTCCTGCTGAGCTGCAATATGTAAGGGTATACTATATCGGGAAGGTTTCACCTCCACACAGACTGCTCGTTTGTGCAAACACACCACTTAGCAGAGAAGTGTTTGACCTTTTCTGAAGCACAGTCATTGCATTTAATCGCTGTATACTTGGAAAAAGAAATACCACTCATAATATGCATGGAAGTCCTGTGTCTTACTGAAGCTACATCAGCTTTGGAAGAGTACTTTGAGTTTTTACCAGAGGCCTGTAATTAAATCCGTCATCTGAGCCTGCGGGCTTCAGTTTGGGTTTGTTCTGATTCTCGCAAGGACAATGGTGTTGCTTCTCGGACGTGGTCTGCCTCATCAACGCGCCGGAGCCAAATGAAGCTGACGAGCAGCTCGTGTTACCTGTTTCAGGAACCATCCAACAATATCATGGCAGTGATGTGTCCAAATAAGACTTTATAATTTTGTATATACTGTCAAATATAGGATCTGAGAAAAGGGCTAGTTTGTGAGGCTGAAAATATGCTTAAATGATCATAATTATTCATATCTGCACTGAGAGGTGAGTACGGATATCAATATATTAATTGTTTTATAGAAGGGATCTGCGATCATTACCATCCAAAAAAAAGCAAAAAACATTTTTGGCCGCTGATAAAAGTAATATTGGTTGAGAGCCGCTAATATTCATCTGACCTATTGAAAAAAAAACAACTTATGTAGGAAACAAGTTTCAATTCTTCCAACAACCACCATTTTATTTCTATTTTTAAGTCTGGAAAGGAAGAAAAACTTAGAACATTTGCAAAAAAAAGAGGATGGATCAGGTTTCGATGGTGGAATGTTAGTATTTGTGGAAAACAATTTAAAAAACTACAGTTTCCAACCTGATGACAAAAAATAAATCCTAAAATGTGTTAAAAAAAAATGCTCGGTTTCTTTAGCATGCTTGGTTGCAGATCCCTGGCCTAGATGTGAAGTTGAAGGTAGTTGGTCATTTCTGTTAATTCTTGAAATAATGACTCAATGAGATTTTAATAAACATACATTTTAATTGTAATTAATGACGCTAAAAGTAGTAGTACTGTTAATAACAGACACAGCTGAGTATTATCAGTCTGTAAAATGAGTTTCTTCAGTTGGGATCTCATTAAAAATAAAGACATTTCCGTGTTTCAGAATGAATTGAAACTCCATCGTTATAATTGTCCTCATCTGAGTTGTTTTCTGAGCTTTCCAAATGTCAGCAGTAGGTTATTTTAGTTTCAAATGACACAAGGGCAAACAATAACACCAGAATGTCCTCATTTCTGAGACCATTTAGACTGAGTTAATAAACCAGAAAATACTCTCATTACAGTAGACAGTTAGACAAAAATGGATAGAGATGGAGATAATTCTCAATTCCTCTACTCAGCCCCGCTGCTCTGCTGCAAGACTTTTGTATTTAACTAGAATTAACCAGATCAGACCTCTCTTACTAACCGTAGGACATCTGTAATTGTCAAATTTAACATCTAAATACTTTGAAAACTCTTTTTCCTCCTTCATTGCTCACATTTCTTTTAAATTAAGCTGAAATAAATGATCAGTTTGGAATAGAAAAGGCTGACCAGTGGAACCGAAAAAAGATCTGCTTCCACATTTTGCTAGTTCCTTTTGAATGTTTGCCTCCCGTTTTCCTCTATCGCCATGTGGAATGAGTGTCCAGTCCGCACTGGAAGAGCAGAACACTGAGGAAAGTCTAACTGCAGGGAAAGAGCGGCAAGAGAGGGAGAAGTTAATGTGCAAGTTAAAGTGATTGAACTGTTGTTTGCAGCGGAAGAAAAATGAACTTGAGTGTAGATAATTTGCAGAGGCAGACAGCAACTGAACGGCTGCTGCAGTTGTAAACAACGAAGGAAAATCAGCAGCAGACAGAAGCAAGTCAGAGTGTCTACTTGTTTTTATTCTACATCATGTTTGTTTCCTCTGCTTTTGTTTTCGAGATGAACAAATGCAACATAAAATGTTTTCCAGAAATGCTCTGTTGGAGAATTATGTATGTCCCTGTTAAAAAGAGTAGAAAGCATTAAAAAAAGTGGAGCTTTGCATTGCAGTTGCACAAACCTATTTGGAAAAACAGTTAAGATTTCAACTTCTCATTTGATTGTACACACTGAGCAGACAAAACAAAATCAATGTTGAGGAAATAATTTTCAAAAAATAAAACAGTGGCAGTCCCAACAATTCATGCAAACTTGTTTTGTGATTTATATTTTACTTTTTTAAGTGGGTCAATCAAGGAACTAATCACTCAATTTTGTCTGCCATAACTAAATAAAATATTATTGCAAGTATTTTCTGCCCATTGTAACTGAAACATTTAGAAAATTAAACTATAAAATGAAATTCAGTGAAGCTGTTCCTTACAAAATGTCATTGTAGATAGGAAGAAAAAAGAGAGAGATTCCTCGAAAAAATAATTTTCTAGAAAAAACTTGAAAAGTTGAAAATGTGAAAGTATAAACCTGAAAATTTCTGAAATTTTCCTTGCGACTCCCCCACCCAGCTCCTTCAGAGTAGCCAGCAGCAATTAGCAAACACCAGATGCCACTCGGCATCTGGCGGAAATGATCTCCTGCACAAGTAAGCTTCATCTGCTAACTCCATCTTCAGTCTGTTCACTGAACTCACCTCTCAGACCTGTTTTCCAGAACGCTGTCGGTCTTCTCGATCTGAACCGGACCGCCTGTGGAATTCATCATTGCACATTTCACATTCTCTTCTGTGTGAATACATTTTTAAAACTTGCCTGGTGTCCTGAGAGCGTCTCTGCATGTGGGTCCAAAATATCACAAAAACCAAGACACAGAGGCCCAATTTCAAGGCATTAAATTACAAATTTTGTGCAATTCACATGTCATATATTCATCATTTTTATAAAAAAAACAAAAAACTGAATGTAACATTTACTTGATTATGCTATAAAATGCCAGGAAAGTACATAGGACTGCCTCTTTAAAATATCTGAACTACCCAAATATCGTATGGTTCTTGTTTTGCAGGAACATATCTAATGTTTCTAACACTGAGAACAACAACAACTGGATTTCTGAAAAACATGAACCTGCAGGGAAAACAAAGACATTCCATAATACTGGATCAAAAGCCTTGCAAGCTCAGTCTGAAGCTTCTTCAGATACGAAGCATAATCCCTCCATGCTTATTCTTCCTCTGCACACCCAGGGACAGAATAAACTGGAATGTGTGAAGGATAACATGCATTGAGGAGAGCAGAAGTAATCTGCTGCTCACTTCAGACCTGAGTTGGGTCTGCTGGCCAGAGTTAAGGGTATGACAGCATTCAGAGCTGCTTGTCAGGCTGGAGCTGCGGTACGACCAGACTTTGATGACAGCTGCAACATAAAAGGCAAGATAAGATAAGTTATATTAATCTGTTCAGATGTTGCAGATTTTCAGTGAGATTAAAGACAGACAAATTATAACTTCATTTAATTCTTTTGTACCCTGATGTTGCTACAGTTCCATGAAAACATGGAGCTGATACTTAAATGAGTAAAGTGAGCCGGAGAGCAAAAGCAAACAAAAGCTGCTTAATTCAGCCAGTAAGAGCATGTTAGCATTCGGCTGAAGATAGAGAGTCTGGTTAAATAGAAATTCTGGAGAGCGGATAGATAATACCAGACTAAAGGCTTGAGATGAGTTTTAATTAAAACGAAATGTTAACTAAAGTTGATCTGTTGAAAATAATTCTAATATATTTGGTCTAAATGTTTGACGTAGCAACAGGAAGGTCACAGGAAACATCAGTTTGGAGAGATTTTTTTTTCCTTTATTCTGCCGATCTTGGACTCCTTCAGCTTTGGTTTTGGACAAATTTAAGCCCTTTGGATTTGATTTTTATCTTCAACTCAAAAAATTTTACTCAGAATTGAAAAATAGGGCGGAAAGATATTTTTTACAAGAAGTTCAAAAAGGTCTGAGAGTTTATAGGAAGCATGAACATAAAAAAAAAATGAAGTGAAATTTATGATTGCATCATAAATACAATTTTGTCATGTTTTGCAGGGTCAGGAGACTATTAGATGGTTTGACCTTAAACAAAACCTTTTGTAGCTCTTGACTGGAGATGTACAGTGAAATATTTGTGGGAAATGAAGTCATAATATCTTCTTTATTCCTGCCTGGACATGAACGCTGTGTCTGAAAGATTGTCTTGTAGGAGAAAGTCACATTTTTGATATTTATCATGTAGTTGCTCATTATTTTCACATCATCTGTTTTCATTGTGAGACAAACAGAAAAGTGAATTCATTCATTTCCTCTCTGCGGCTCTGAATGGGTGACAGGTGATTGGACAGATCGCCAGTTTGTCTCCAGGCCAACACAGAGAAAACCCAGAGCATGCATGGAGAGGACATGCAAACGCCACACAGAACCCATCAGAACCCATCAGAACCCAAAACGTTCTCAGTCAAACCTGAAGCCAGATTTTGAACTTCATATGTGAACTAAGTAGGTTTATTATTTCTCCTTTAAACGTCTGAAATTTATCACATTCATGTTATGAATACTGACTATCCCTCACAACATTTAGAAAGCTGTTTTTGTGGGATGTTGTAAAGTACTGTATTTCAGAGAAATCTGAAAAAAAAAAAAAAATCCTGAAAATGAGAAAATATAAATAGTGTAACTTTCTTCTTGTAAATCCATCCAATCTGTTAGTTTTAATTTTTCATTTAATTTCCTCAGTGATACTGTTCATAATATCCTGTTGCTCATGTCTTTTTCTTCCATATTTTAATAAGAAAGACGCTTTATTTGATGTGTGTCTGGTCCTGGCCACCAAACAGTAGAAACTGCAATCAGCAGATATCTTTTTAATGTTTATTTCAGGTCAGTCCATCATAACCCAAAGGCAGATTTTGAAATAGGACTCTGTTTAAACCACATGTCTTGTCCTAATATAATAAATCAATATAGTTGCCTAAAGTTGACATAAGTATCTAAAACATAGACATCAGGAGTCACATCGATTCTGGCCAACCCATAAACTTCCAATAGGCTTGAGTTGGAGTTTTGGATTGGAAGTCGGGTTTGGTTCCGATTTGATTCCAAAGATACTAAGAACTTGGTTTTATGAAGTCAAGGTTTTCATTTTCTAGTTACAATTAGAAATAAATGGACATCTTAATAATTATTATTAATTATTAATAATAATTTATAAATAATAATAATTTCTTCTAATAATAATTCGTAATTATTATTAATTAATAATTAGAATAATTAATTATTAGCCGTTAAATAATAATTATTAGTTATTATTTAATTAATTAATTAAATAATGATTTAATTATTGTAATTTAATTTCTAATTATTATTATAACTTATAATAATTTATAACAATTGGTATTATTGAAATTTTCCAAAAGTTATTATTAACTGTAAGTTTTGATCATCAGAAATAAACATTTAAAATCGCACTGTAGTTTGTCTATTAAATATATTCCACTTATTGAAATGAATTACATTTTCATAATAGTTTTGTTTTATTTGGTATGTGTCTGCGCATGACATGATATAATTCTGTGGAGTGCAGTGATCATCTCTTTTTATTGGAACACAGATCCAAGGAGCGAACTTTCGCTCCAGGGCATAAACCAGGCGGTGAATTTTAACATCGGGCTGACACCATTGATGTGGTGGAGGATAAAATCTTAATCCTCTCCGCCCGTCTGAGAGCAAACCGATCAGAGGAGCCGTGATTGAGCGTGGTGTGACATGCACAACTCTCAGTAGATATCTCAGCCCTTACAGTCAGTGGAGCTTCAGGACCTTTGAATTTATACAGTTTATTTCCACAGTCCTGTTAAACTCCCCAAAGGACGTCATCCCACGGTGAAAAGAAGCAAAATGAGATTACTTTAATTCAAACATATCATATGATCCAGTTCAGCGTAACTCAATTTATTCAAAAGAAATACACTTCTATATATTCTTCTATATTAATGCCAACAGATGAGCTGATACAGAGTTAGCCGTAATGGGACAGCTGATACTGCAGAGGGTTGAAGAACAAACTGGTTGTCATAATTGGTGGTAAATGTTCCGTCTCTGAGGAAAACGTTCCGAATTTCCATCTGTGTCTGCAGTCGGCGGCGCACAAGATGGAGTGTGATGAATCCCGATTGTTGTCCTCGGTTTCCTCGCTGTCAGTGATCGTTGGTCGTTTCTCAGGGAGTGCAATCAGAGGAAAAGCGAGACACTCTGGAGGATCTTCAGCAAGGAGGAAATAGGAGCAACGGTGCGGAAGCCTTCCACCAGACCTCCAGCAGCTTGAACCAGGAGATCCGAGGAGAGAGAAGCAACGGGTAAGTACCTGGGAATATGGAAGAAAGAGGGCAACATGTGGGGCTGGATGCCACATGGGTGTGGAGGCCATCTGGTGTGTTCAGAGATCTACTGCTGCTGCTCCTCTGGGACTGTTGGTAAGTGAGTCTAATAAGAAACAACTGGCAATTGCAACACTGGGAAGAGAATCAGTTCAGCAATAAGACACACACTCAAAGGGTGATGAGAATGCAGAGTAATGGCTGAGGTTTACAGGCCGTGTTGCTACCAAGAGGCAGCACGCCAAATTCATTTAAATGTATTCTTTATTTGTACAGTAATTTTCTTGTAACTTTTTGGCTCATCTAAATCTGTGGTTATTTTCCCTGAAAGGCTTTGTAGTTGAGCTCTGGTGGTCTGATCACTTTTTGTCTGAGAAAAGTAGCAAAATTGGTTAATAATTTCAATTTTGCAACTTTTCTCGAGTGCATTCTGAAATTGGAAGTTGCTGAAAAGTAAAATACATCCATTCAGTTATACGTCTGCAAACAATGGTATTTATAATCTGAAACATTCATTTCTGGTAGCTTACAGGTTAGACGTTGCAAGTTCTGTTCAAAGACGCGCAGTGCTTATATTTAACCCAAAAAACTGACACCAGAATGCTTTATATTAGTAAAAATAGCATGATTGGTGTAAAATGTTACTGCTGTATAATCTGATAAAATGTAACTGTAATGTAACTCATTTTGTACATGTCACTTCATTGGCTTTTTGTTCAACCCAGGAAAGGTTTTAAAATATGTCAAGAAATAAAGGCTAAAGAATGAAACCTTTATTTGGTAGTTCCTTATGTTTCTATCGTCACTCTCAGAAGATCTTACAGATTGACTGAAGGGAGATAGAGGGAGGAGACCATGCAGGCCTTTTGTCTGAGGCCCTAATATTACAATCTGAAATGAGAGGGTTTTTTTTTTTAAACAAAATTGTTGAATAAAAATGCTGAAAAACACAGGAGAATAAAAAGAATAAGGTGTCAAAGGTCTTTCAAAAATCTTAATAAGACTAATTATGTCTTAGGCCCTTATTGTATTGTTCACAATGTCCTGCTGTAATAACTCATTAATACACATCCCTCATGCTCTATGTGTCAAATATCGACTTGAAGCACCCAGATCCTAGCTTGTGTTTTTTCTCATGCACATCTATCATCAGTTCCTCTCCAACCAAACACTCATTTTATTCACACCATTCATTTTCCATGTAGTTCACTTATGGGATTTGAATGCTTTGTCTTTCTAATTAGCAATGAGCAACGATGCCAGATGATGACATTCAAGTGTGTGCTTATGAATGCTCCAAACTCGCCCTTATGATGCCGTTTTGCTCACTGTGATTTGCAACATGAAGCAGAGTAATTGCCCTACTACTTTATTCTTCTTAACAACTATGCTAATTTCAGCCGCTGAGAAGCTGGGCTGTGTGTGCATGGACCGCTTTGGAGCTTTCAGATAAATGAAGAGAGGTGACGAAAGGAAAGTGGGGGTGGGGAGAAGAATGAATTCTGACGTTCAGAAGACAGTTGTCACATTGTTCAAGTCTTTGGAATCATGTAATATGAATACTTTCAATTATTCACGAAGAATATTCCCACATTGATGATCTCCTGCTCTTTGTGCTTCTTCTGTCTGGATGTTACATGGAAACGGTTGCTACACCTCTGATCAGAAAAACTGAGCTCCATATGCATTAGATATTTTCAAACTTAGAAGTGTCAGAGTATTTATTTGGCAGAATTTTCCATGTCACAGTCCACACGAACAAGGCTTTAGAATCTGATAAAGAAGGCATCCTGCAGGACGACCAGCTGATGTTGTTGATTTGACATTAGATCCACCGTCTTCAGTGGTGGTTCCAGTTTGATTTGGATGTTATGTGTTATACACAAAATACTGCAAATTGATGATGGGTAAGTGAAAACAGAAATTTGCTTTGAAATCTTTAAAAAAAATTAAACTTGAACATTTTACAAAGCTTTAAAGGGATCTGTTACACCAAATTCATTTTTTGCATGGTTTTGTACTTCAGTTTGAGTCTACTGCTTCTAGAAACAGCCCAAGTTCTAATAAAAAAGCAATCTTTCCATTTTCTGCCAATACGTTGATGGTTTCTTATGTCTGGAAAACAAGCCATTTCAAAACTTTCTGATTATTGAGTCACTGCTGTCAAAAAAAAAAAGCAATTGTTTTATGTGAAACCTCGTAAGGATGGGAGGCTTCACTGCAACCCTGTTTAAAAAAACCTTCTTCACGTGATCAAAGTGAAGACACAGAACGCTACCGACTGCGTTCTTTTGTCTCCATTTAAAATGTAATGTGGTATTTTGTTGGGACCGATCCTGCTTCAGATGAGAAGAAGCCATGAGAAACAATATCATACAGATGTGGAAAGGGAAAGAAATGGCTTTGCTCAGCATGGAGAACAAAACTCTGACAACATGTTGCTTCTTTTGGTTCTTTCCTTTCTCAGGACACCAAAGGCTGAATAACCTGCACAGCCACACAGAAAAGAAAAGAATCATTTCACTGAGGTCTCTACAAACTCATGCTATATTTTGAAGCATAATAAAAGCCACATGAAAAGCAGGATGTTATAAACACTGAATACTAAAATTGATATAAAACAAAGATCATGCCGCACCCGCAGTCTTTGGAAGCTTGCAGAAAGGATTCTGATAAGAATAATTGAGTTTCCTGCATCAGTGATGCACCATTAAAGATTAGCATGACAGACAGACAGTGTTTGTGTGTGTTGTGTGTGTGAAGAGGTCGGCATTTGTTTTTCTTTCATGCCTCACCATCAGTCATCCACACACGGCTTAGAGTATAAGTACACAAAGTTATATCCTAGATGATGCGGAAGTTATTCGATTTTAGGTTCCTCCTGGGTTCATGTTGACACGACCTGCCTACCAATCTGTGTGTGAGGGCATTAAAAGACTGTGGCTCAGGTGTAAAGCACTAGAGTAGTTAAAATTAATCATAAAAAAAAAGTGAGAAAAAAAAAATCATTTAATGTAACTACAATCACTCAATCCAGGCTGAAAATAAATCTTGCCCTGTTTATTTTTATTTCTATTTTGCTAGACTGAGAACTAAAAAAAGAGACCCAACTCTTTCCATTGATTTTTTAAGAGCCCTGTTTTTCCGCTCCTCCATCAAGAATGACCCAAAGAATCCAGACCTCCATTATCCATGCGTATTAAATAACCACTCACTCCATGGTCTCCATCTGACATTTTTTCGAATCTTATTTAATCCTTCCTTACAGCGATCTACCTCCTGAAACACGGAGAGCAGTGGTGGAGAGAGAATGTGTGAAAAGAAGCAGACGAGAGAAAGCAGCAGCATATGTTGTATTATGAATAATCTGCAAACAACAAACATGCGCTATCAGGATAAAATTGCAGTAGAGTGCAGAATTACACAGTGGAGGAAGCTCAGATAATGCAACATTTTCAATACACACACAGGACGCTTTATTAGGTACACCGTGGTAGAATAACTTGATGTTATCCGTTTATATGGATACATTTGACTCCGTCTTTTAGTGTTTAAAAATGACCGTGTTTGCAGTGAACATAAAATTGTCCAATTTCCAATGTCCAAAATAAATGTAATCAATGGAAACACGGCAGTTTTGAAAAAACTTGTTTTTTCGCTAACCAACAACTCCACCTTAGGTTGTTTTGTTTTTTTGTTTTTTTTGGTCATATAACAATTGATTTATGTCCCAAAACTGCAATGGAGATTTTGGGAACAAAGAAGATGACCAGAAGTAGATGGAGGAATATGGTGTTTTTTAATAAGTTATTGTATGAACAAACATATTCATGTATGATTGAAATTGTGTTTTTTTTGTTGGTTTTTTTTGGGAATTTTGACATGTTTTGCCCACATTTGGTAGGGAAATGCAGCTCCTGTCTCTTTGCTTTGGCTGAATTTCTGCGGCTGCTGTGTTTTCTCCTCCATCTTATAGACCTGACCGTTGCATTGGCTTCTAGACACTAAAAGAGAAACAACCGTCAGCCACTTTCACATTTCTGTTCATTATTTTGTTTTTGTTTTATATTAGAATAACATAAATATTTGAGCAAAGTCTGTTAACAGATGAAACACCACACCTATTAGATATATATCTTCTGACAAAAGACAAAATCCCAATCTTGTGTGTTCATGTAATTTTATATTGACTATACATTGATGCAATATTATGTTCAGAAATAGTTGTGGCATCAGTCAGACCAAATGAAAAGAAGCCATTTATCCTTCCGGTCCACACAAAACTCCTGACAGCTGGAAGGAGAGCTCTCTCTGTCGAGGGTTTCCGTCATCCGAGGTCTCGAGTCGAGCTTTCATAAGCAGAAGAAACAGGATGAATATCTCATAATGATTTCTGCTTTCATCAAAGTCCAACAGGAAATTTTCAAGGCCGTCCAAACCAGAGAATCACTTCATGACAAACTCTTATCTTCCCGTATTTTAAGCTGAAGGTTTACTAGTTCAGTGTTTTTGAAAAAGGAGATTCCAACGTTTTACCTTTGCTATTTGATGTACTTATTATGTCAGACACTTACTACATGTTAGATCTTACTGTGCTCAGTCTTACAGTGCCGCCCTATTTTTCCTTCTATGTTCATCATTTATCGTTTTGGTGTGGTTTCCAAGCAGTTTTCAATATCTTTAGCTGTGTTGCACCTAAACTACATTAAGAAATCACAAGCCATAAAATCTGCTCCAATCAAGAAGCATCATTTTGGTCAAGTTTGGCAAATATGCTAGCAAGACTTTACTGTAAAATCCCTTATGCAGAACAGTTTTTTTCTCTCTGTATTTTGAGTCAAATCCTTCCGTTTTGAGTTCATGCAGCTCAGACAGTATGCAGCTGCATGTGGAAATGCATCAAAAATGAAAAGCATGGATGCATTGATGTTTCTTAACACATCAAGGACAGGTAGGACAATTATTTTTTAAGAAAGTTGGTTTATCTACTCAAGCTATCTATATTTGTCCCATATTAAATTTTGTTTTTAAATTGGTTCAATTATCTGAAATATTATAGAGCGACAAAAAAAAAAAAAAAAAAAAAAAAAAACCAGCCAAATATTTTTGGCCCATATAAATTTTTGTTTTTAAATTGGTTAAATTATCATAAATATTATATCGCCAAAAAAAAAAAAAAAAAAAAAAAAAAAAGGTGAACCAAAACAAATAAGTGAGGAATTTTTTTTTTTTTTTTACAATGCAGTGGAGCCAGCGGTATTTGGGGGGATGAGAGGCCAAAGTCGCCTGCAAACAGTTAAAATCCACAAATACCTGAAACTTTCTCTCGAAGTAGAAACCACCTTAGCACTACCAGTCTGGTTTAGTTCCAGTCTTGTGTTGGAGCGCAGTGGGAGGGTCATACAGCCAATCAGAGCTGATGAAAATAACTGATGCTCCTGGACCACCTGCTGTGTCTTCCCACAGTCTGACCACAGTTTCACTGGTTATGGATGATGGTAGTAGTCAGTGAAAAGATTCTACAACATATGTATTTTTTAAAGAAGTTGATATCTTTTAATGTTCCTAACAACATGTTTCACATGTTTCACTGTACTTTCAATGAACATTTTGTATATAATAATAATAATAATAATAATAATAATAATAATAATAATAATAATAATAAACACCTCTGCTTCTTTTTATTAAAACCAGATCAATATTCTCATTTGTTCCATGAGCTATTAGGCTTATAAATAAAAATGTAGAGTCATTGAAGGAATGCCTAGTTGGTCTGAGTCTACTTGTGATTTATTCTAAGAGTTTATTCTTAGTGTTATTGTAGACTGGGTGACTGTGATGCCAAAGAAGTGCCTGTAGTACCCGCCTACCTACCATCTAATATTTTGCCCCATGTTCCACCTCCTCGTTGCCTGTAAAGATATTATTTTTGTAATAATGTGACTCAAATACCTTAAAAAGTCATTTAATTTCTGAAGAGACAATGGCTGCCCAAACCAAACTTGATCCTCTTGTTAAATCATGAAATAACAGATTTGTCACATCTTATGTTCAACATTTCATGTTTACCCCTTAACATTTGTTTGTTTTTTTTTTGTTTTGTTTTTTATTTGGGGGTGGGAGGTGTATCTAATATTAACTTTTTTATAATCTGAAACTTTTAAGTGTGTCAAATAAAGAAAAACAGTAGAAATCTGTAAGCTGCCAAATACAGCATTGTATGTAACCTGACAAATAAGATACCCTGTTACTTGTTTAAACCACTCTATCACATTATTTTATTGCACACACTCTAGAGATTCAGAACTACCTGGAAAGCTTTACGGTTTGCCGGTCTTATGCTCTGGTTTGTTAACATGATGCAAAGCCACACAGCCAGTTGCAGCCAGCTGCTGTCTCATTAGTGACAAGCCACGTCAAGTGAAGGTCGACCAGGCGCTCCATGTCCAAAGGTGAAACTAGACTTGGCAGGAATAGCTCTCTAGCTGTCTGATGGGGTGTTGTGTCATCATTTAGATTCTGCCTATCAGGACTCTCCAATGTTTCATTTTCATCACACTTTGAATCCCTGCTGTTGTTCAGATTTACTGCATTAATGATGTGCTTCATTCTCTATACAACCTCTTTTGTTGTCCCCCTTCTTTTAACTTCAGCTTTGATTTACAGATCAGACTGGATGCAGTTCGGAGCAATAAATCACCAACGGAGCCTTGATGCTTTAGAAAACTCTTAGATGACAGAGCAACCCATTTAAATAGAGCTTAATGGCTTTATTTTTGTCAAAATGAAGAATTGCTATCGGGAGCCTTGATCAGAACGTCACAGCGGTTTTTAAGTGAAGTTTATTTGTTTATAGCACATTTGAGCAATAAGGCAGTTCAAAGTGCTTAAAAACATCATAAAAAAATCAATCAATCACCAATTGTGAAAACAAGCAATAAATGTTTCATTTTGTCCAATGCCAAGTTTCAAGAGCTTTGGTTACACATTTTGTTGCATATTCTTCTAACATGCCATGCTAGGATTGTGTGTTGGATAATGAGCTATGTGTGTCTAAACATGAGGAAACGAAGCAAACTTTAGAGAAAACCAAGTTCTGTCTTATTTTTAAAGTGTGTGTGTCTCGTTTTATGTGCCTTTTTCTTTATGTGTGTGTATTTGGATTAAGTCTGTGCAATCGCCAGTCTTTAGCTCAGTCAGGACTTGATACGTTTCTTTTGGTCAAGCATCAATGTGCAAATATATTGACTTTTTTATTTAAGAATCAGAAGGATAAATTAAGAAATGTATGCTTGGAAAGAGGATTCTACACTAAACCACCGAAATGATTTTAGCATCCATACAAAAACTTTAGGTACTTTTAAAAGATTTGCCTGATGTGACTCAGACCCCTTAAAAAAATTATGAATAATTTTTTGATGAGTCATTTTTTCATTCTGTAATTTCACAAAAGCATGTAGTATTTGCAGCCTCATCCTAACAAAACATACAGAATCACTCTTGATTCTCTGCTAACGGATACATGTTTCACTTCATCTTTTTAATCTACTATTATTAAAATGTAAACAGAAGCTGTTTACAGATGAATAATAATCACTGTAATAACGATTAGTGTTTAATCCTGGACTAAATACCATAAATGTTTGACGGCCAACATACAACGAGGTTTTAACAGATTTATCTGATTTATTGTATCTCCAGGAAATGTTGCTGTGAAGAAATGCAAAACTTCTAAAAGCACATTACAACCAGGGAAACGTGCCTCTCCAAACCGGTAAGAGTCCGAGCTGCTGTCCATGTTGGGGTTTTTGGACTCCAGGATGTTGCAGAGGATGATGCATTCAAACACTTACATTTAGCACTAATGCTATTAAAATAGGATATGACATTTACCAACACATTATTTGAGTAGAATTTTTTTTTCCTTTTTTACTGACTTATTATCTTCTCTGATGTCTATTTATTTTTTTATCCATGTTGCAAGTAGTCTGAGTGAGGCCTCCAACACAAAGCAACACCATGAAACAAAGCGACTGCAGCTCTATCTGGTCCCACAGACGTCGTGTCGGGTTCTGGGTTGTTTTCAGTTGCTTTGGGGTTTGATTTATTGATTCTACTTTTGTTATAATTCTGTGTTCTTGATTCTATTTCCTTGATTGGATCAGTTTTCTTTCTGTTTTATTTCAGTTCAGCTCTTCTTAGTGATTCTAGTTGCGTTTATTTCTTGCATCTAGTTTTTTTTTTCTTCCTTTTTTTTAGTTTCCTTATTTCCTCTCCCTCGCCCCTTGCTTCCACTCTCTCTCTCTCCTCAGCCTCCTTCTGCTCTTGCCCTTCACACCTGCAACCCGTTGCCTATTCAGCCCTGGTCTTTTGTTCCAGCATTCACTCTCACAGTATTTAAACACATCTTCTGCTCTCACTCCTTGCTAGTTCCTCCCATTATTTTCTCGTTTTATCTCATTACCTTCCCATTTAACCCTGCACTCTTTTTGCATCCTGTTCCGGTGTCCCCACTGTTTTTGTAAGTATGTTTTATTCATTTGGACTCTTTATTAAAGAAGACTTTTTTTCATATTCACCCAATAGATGATGCACTTTGGTCCATCATCCACTGACAAATCGTACCAGATTTGGTGTTGAACTCCAGTCTTGCAGCTTTTAGATGCGTTCCTGATCCACCTGCATCAAATAACTAAATAACCTCCTCAGTAGGCAGTAAGGTTCTCCAGATTCCTGCTATTGACCTGATGTTTTGACTCGGGTGTGTTGAAGCGGAGACACATCTAAACGTTGCAGGACACCAGACCACAAGGCCTGGATTTGAGTTCCCCTGTAAGAAAGCATGGACATATGCTAGAATTGGGCATGTGACAATGATCTCATGATTTACATGTATACTCTTGATTCAAATTAACTGACTTTAGCAAAAGAAAAATTGCATGTAAACTCATTACCGTAAACCATACTATCTTTTACACAATGATGAAACTAAACAGGACAGTTGTGTTAACTTAGAACCTCAGTACAGAACAGGGCGAGTCAGGGAGCAACAGCAAACGGCCCTCTTGAAAGTTTTGTGCATAATAAGAATGAGGAAGAATAAACATGTACTGTCCCTGAAGTATTTTAGTGCTCCTAACAATTTTCAGCAAAAGTAAAGAGTGAGACCAACGTCTGGAAACACTAATACTTCTGTGGCTCCACATAATCAGTCGGAAGTTTGAAGGAAAATTTCTCAAGTGACTCTGAGTCAGACTGTGGGTGTTAAATACAGGTTACCTGAGGTACAAAGAGACCTGGCTTTACATTAATGCACCAAGTGATACAATATCGTCAGAAACTTTTAGCTGCTGGAGTCAAACTGAGGGTTACTTTATTAGTGATTTGCAGATATTGCTGTTGTTCTGCAGAGTCCACTAGACTCTCGTGTCTTTTGCTCTTTAGGGACAGTCAGGTCAGTTATTTAGCCTTTCTTTGCCAAGAAAGTCCGGTTTGTTTGGGGAGATGTGAATGTGTAACAGGGGACCGCTCCAAAAGCAGGAAGTGGACGACAGTGGAGGGCATTCTGGGTAAATACAATTACAAAAAAACAAAAAAAACATGCAAGTGAAATGACTTGTGGTCTTTTTGCCAAAAACAAGCTTATTCACGTGTGATTCTAATTTAATTTTGGAAATTTTATGAGATTTAGAGGTAAGTAGATCACTGAGTAATGCACTGATGTCTTAAGTATGGATTCTTCAATTACATCTCTGTTACTTCATATATTGCTGGATCTAAAAGTAAAATGTTGCAGTGATGGACTGAGAGAGTGGTTGGTACAAAAAGAAGTAGTGAAGATGAGTCAACCTGAACAAAGCCATGAAAAAAAAAACAGGCATTAAAGTGAAATGGCAGGCAGCAGAGGTATGTTCAAGATACTATCTGTCAAGATGATGCAAGCCTGAGAAACAGTTTGAACAAAACAAGATTCAAGACAGACAGGAACTGGTTTACCTACTAACTAGATCATGAAACAGCACTGCTAGTGACTGCTACTCTACAAGATCTGACACGGTTCACCTGCTTCTTACCGTCACCTTTTCAATCAGCTGCAGGCTGTTTCCAGTTCTCCTAAACAGAGAGGATGCTGCAGGCCTCACGTTAGAGGCATGGTGACAGCTTTCATTGAGCCTGGTTAGCACAGCAGGTCACATCTATTATGTCATGTCTGACTTACTGACTGCATATTCGTGTAGCAAACTGTTTTTTTTCTGCTCTGACAACTGGATTTGGAAGGAAAGCCTTGATTAAAACAAATTATGGAGATCCAATGTGGTGGGTCTTTTTTGTTCTTTTTTTCTGGTTTCAGTTAATTACTTCAAACAAGAAATTTGAGGTAGTGCTGAAGAAATACAAATGTGAGGAGGTATATCTCAAATGCTCAATTGGAAATAAGCCAGACCCAATTATAAGGTAGTTCTAAAGCTTATGAATTATAATTCTCTAAGTCAGTTCGAAATCAAAAGTCTTCCAGTCTTGAGCTTTTTCGGTTGGTTTCTAATCTGTCTGTGGTGAAGGAGGAGTCCAATTCTTCTTTACAGAGGCAAATCAGTTTTTTCCCCATATGGATTTCATGTTTGGGAGGGTTAGGTTAGGGACTTATCATGTGAATAAACGTATTTTCGTGTGATTTTAATTGTGATCTTTATTTAATGTAAACACCGCAACTGCGAAATTGTGTTTTTTCAACACTAGTGAAATATTAAAGTTCCGCACATACGTATGTAGCCTATGTGTCTATTACTTCATCTACTTACTCTGCCAGTCACCAGAACCAAATTATTCAAGCGAAGAGTTAGTGCGTCCTTTATACATCGATTGAATGCATCCATGGATTTCAGGCCGCACCGCTCCTCCGTGTTTTATGCATTCTCCGTGCTCATTAAGTCGTGAACTATATCGTAGTATGAGATCGGAGGCAGCATTCAGCATCTGTGCACCACAAATCTGTAAAAAAAACNGGAGCTGCTTTTAATTAGCAGTAAGTGGAACATTGATCAAAAGTATTTTGTGTATTTCTGCTTGATGAATGTGATGATGGCATTCGTTTATTGCTTGTTTCATGATTGGTTACTGCATTGTGTTTTTAATAGTGTAAAGAACTTGGAACTGCCTTGTTGCTGAAATGTGATGCCCAAATAAACTTGACTACTTTTGACCACTGCTCCTGACCCTTTGCATCGCCATAGAAACCTGTTCCATGGAACTGCTGCCACATTATTCCTGAGCCAATCTGATGGCCACATGGAGTTTGGTTGGGTGTAGCCTTTGACTCTGCAGAAGGTCAGTAACCTGTGGGCACTACACACACCTCAGCATCCACTGACCCCCCCTATGATGACTATGCTAGCACTATGTGCCTGGAACTGGAAATCACTGCACCTTTAATTATTATGCACAATGAACCCAACAAAGTCTAACATTATTATGTTTTTTTTTATTTTTTTTATCAAATTTAATTGAGCTTATTATCTGATTTATAAAAAACAGACTCCTAATATTTGCCATGGTCTGTCCTGCTGCTGTTATACATCAAGAGAAAAATAAGCTATTTTCTGGGTTGAGAAGTTGAGTTTTAAAATGTTTGTTCAAGCAGCAGCCAGTTTAAATGATCATGCAGCACAAGAGTCTATTTGTTCTCTGACACTCATGCGGGCCAGATAAGGACCTCATCATCATCACTTAGCCAGCAGGGTTGGCACACACACACACACACACACACAGACCAGTTCTGCAACTGGGCATTCGAGCATGAATGTATCTTGGTTGCAGGGCAACTACCTGTGTGTGTGTGTAAGAAAGAGAGAGAGAGAACGGGGCAGAGGGAGATCAAGCGAGTGTTGGTATATTTATTGCAGTGAACACAAAGCAGAGAAATCTAAGCTCTAATGCATCCCAGAGGAACATCACGCTTAAGCATCTATTTAGCTAAAACCTTTGCGTTATTACAATGGCGTTTAACCTTCCACCTCTAAATAGCACATTACACTTTTGCAATACAAATACCGACCATCTCTAATTATAGCAAATGCAATAGATAATTAACTTATTAGGGAAGATGGGATGAAAATTGGATGGATGAACATGGGTGGCCTTTCTGGGGTTAGGGAGAGGTCCTCTCACATTGTGGTCTCCTTTAATCAGGTAACAGTCTGGAGCTTGCACAAAACTGCTGTGGTGAGATCGATGGAATTGGTCACCAGATCATTTGGAAAAGCAGTGGCCACACAGAGGCAGCCCAGCCTCTTTGTGGCCACCGTGTTGAGGTCCATAGTGCTCAACGCGGTTGTCCTGGGCAATTTGGTGCAGGTCTCTGCCTTATCTCTGCACCTTTTTTCTGTCAGAATTACTGTTTGTTAAAGTGCCTGTATGTAACTTTCACAAAATCATGTTTTTTTTGCCATATTTGTAAAAACTGTCACTATGTTGTGACATTATAATAAGACAGATAAACTGGTAAAAGATCGATCTCCTCCACTTCCTACCTGAGTTACCATTGCCGTCTGAAGAAATGCATGATCAAAAACAACCAAACGGAGCCAGGAGGTGGGGCTTAGCGCTGTCAATCATCTTTGTTTTTTTGTTTGTTTTGTTTTTTCTTAGGCTAGCCTGTAATACTCCATCATTTTCAGCTGTAATTTTCAGGAAGTAGTAAAAGTCTACGGCTTCTGTATGGAGTATTTATGGAGCTTTTAGTGTTCAAAACGAAAACAACATGATTTAAAGTGAATGACCATGAAAGGCAGAAACTACTGAGATGAGAAAAAAAAAAAAAACTAGCTCTCCATGAAGTCGCTTGGTTTGAAAAGCTGACTGCAACATCAACTGTTGGCACTTTCATCACAGTTTACATTACACCGTCTGTAGTCTCCTCCATTAACTCTCTTAACACTGTGAACAGATAGCGTGTTCATATAGTCTGAAGAACTGTGTGTGGTGTGACTGTTTAGGCCGACTGCACAGAGACACCAGATTAGAGCTGAAATAGCAAAAAGAAAACTGAGTTTAGAGGAAACCTCAACAACGTCGACACAAGGCCGATGTGATCGCTGAGAACCAGTGTGTGAAATACCAATTACACCGCAGATCCTTATTATTCCAAAAGCATCACTTTCTGCCGTTCTGTCAGAACTCCAAGTGCCACAGATCAACAGGCTCTCTTCCTGTGACGCTGGGGGCAAAAGTTCTGAACAATTAACCTCATCATAACAGACTTTCAGTGGGTATTCTTGCAGAATAATTGTGCCTTTGGCTTTATAGCTTTTCCATCCACAAACAGCAGCACAGAAGCCACACTGAAGGAATTTTGAGTCAGTTTAATTAACATTTTTTACCAAAAGCATGCACTGCAAAACACAAAATCTTACAAAATCTTAGTGCTACTCCTCTTGAAATAAGACAGAACTGAATTAGAAGTAACTTTTCAGGGGCGTGCTCTGGTGGCACAGGGGTTTAGCATGCCCCACGCTTGGAGGCCTTAGTCCTCGACGCGGATGTCGCGGGTTTGACTCCCGATCCCGGCGACCCTTGCCGCATGTCTTCCCCCCTTCCTGTCAGCCTACTGTTGTGGAAAAATGCGAGCCACTAGCGCCACAAAAAAACTCTTAGGAGAAAAAAATGATAAAAAAAAAAAAAAAGTAACTTTTCAGCAAGAATTATTGTTTTAAGTCAATAATTCTTTCATCTTGATGAAAATGTTCTACTTCCACTGGTGGATTATTTCACTTATAATAAATCATCTTCCCATTATAACGTCTATTAATATCTGCTACTTCCTGTTTATTATAGTCATGGATATCATCAACATCAGATGAAATTATGCTTTGTGTAGCTTGGTTGATTAACTCCAAACCAGCAGATGGAAACGTACATGGCAATTGTATCGAAACCGTTTATAGGCAGCAACTTTGTTTCTTATCGTTGTAACTTTCACGTACTCTAAGACCTTTATGGAATGTGGAATCTCCTATAGCTAGCAAAACAAATGCAAAGACATCTATTTTGTTTTCTCTTCTTGTGTTAAGTTTCAACTGAGTGGCTCCTAAATTCCTAAACAAGGGTCTGCAAATGCTGAATGAAAAACAGAAGATGGCTCTCCAGGAATCTTCAACTTTTCTTTTGAGTGACCAGGTCTTCAGCCCCTTTTCCATTATTATGGTAAGCCAATTGTACGAGTCACACTTTGAGCTCACGTCACGACAAATTATCGGTTGTTGACATGCAGTACCTTGCGGATCATTAGGGGGCGGCCGCGGACCACCGTCCCTAGACCACAGTTTGGGAAGGACTGATCTAAACCCCTGTGAGACTGTGTGACATGTCCAGTTGTTTGATGCAGTCTCTGATCAGACCAAGTTGTTGTCGTGTCATTGCAAGTCTTTCAGTCATTGGATGACAATCTGGTGAAACACGTCTGCAAGCGCTTTCTTTTACTTTGACCTGACTGTTTTACTTTGTATTTTCCATTTTAACTTTTATTGATGTTCTTTGCTTTACAGATTTCTGGAAAGTTATCCAGAAATTGCCAATCTTCTTAAAAGAAGAAAAAGAGAGAGAAAAAACCCCAACAGGATTGTTTCTGGGTATTTCATATGTGACCTGACCTTTCTGACTGCTCTCCCTCCTCTGCTGAGCTGTAGCTAATGAGACTGACAGCTCCCTCATGAGGACCTGTGGGAAAGCCATCGCTAAGCTCCTGTGTTGGCTCTAGAAACAATCTGCTCAGCAAGTTCCCAGAGTTTAGGTTTGTTTACCTCCTGTGTTGGTTTACCCACCGCTGGTGACTGACCAGCAGCACGCTGTTAACACGCTTGACCAAACCCTCCATCTGCTTCTCATAAAAAGTCCTTCTAATATTCATCCCCCTTTTCTCGCTTCTTCTGGGTCTCTTATCTTTATTTCTCTGAATTATTCCTCATTCAGTTCCCTGTTTATTTCAGAGTGTCTTCTTTGTAAAGGGTGTGTAATTACATATTGAATAATAAAGAGGTAGCGGGGCGCACAATTTTGTCAGAATCATTAAAAATAGACAAATCAAACATGGTAAGACTTGGAAAGACTTTGAATGTAACTTTTATAAAACTATATATACAGTATATATATATACTGTATATATATATGTGGTCACAGTATAATATGAGGCAGAAAATCTGTGAAAAATAATCCAGCTCCTCCACTTCGACTGTCCTCCTGGTTCTGATTGGTTGTTTCTGACTCAGCGGTATATTTCTGTAGGTATCACTGGGAACGCTGGGAGAAGCAGTGGCAGCACTAGGGGATGCGATAGGACCCCTAAGAAAATATCCGATTGTTATTTTCATTTTCATCCACGTTAATATTATTTAATATGCAGTTGTTGTCATGTTTTACTCACAAGAGACAACTAAATTAATTTTTACAACCGAGTCTCCTCCTAAGCCCGACTCCATCATGCCTGTATTTTCAGCTTCTCACATTTTGCTTCGACTGCTGGTGATCTGTCGAATGCAATGGCCTTTGGAGTTTTCAGTTTTGGGGAAAAGGAGCGGAGTCGTAGCTTCCTGGTCAGACTGATTGATTTCTGAAGTGTACCCTTCAAACAAAAGTCAAGTGAATTGTTCACTTGTGGCACTGTGGGTGCCCAGGGAAACAGAGACACTCACGAATGCAAATTTATATTTTAATTTGAAAATCGTTTTTCCTTTTTTAACGATACACAACCAAGAAATGAACAGTGGCTTTGCAGAGAGATGGAGGGCTGAGCAGAGACATGTGAACTGAGGAGTGGGACGTTTTCAAGGACAGTGAGCGGATGGAAGAGAGTCTGGAGAGGAGGACCTGTGCTCTGAGAGGGAAAAAAAAAACTCAACTAAAAATCAGTAAAGGCATGTCTGAGGAAATGTGCGGAATACTGAAACTGCAAGGAGCGGAGTTATAGAAGAAGCACTATGAAAGACCTGTGGTCAACAAATAAAGGCAGTGAACAGGAGAGGTGCTGAGAGGAGATGAGTGTGAGGAGGAAGGTGTGACAAAAAGGATGTCTGGTTTATAGGACGTGCTTTGATGAATGGGTAAAGATGGCGGCGCGAACAAAAAGATCCCAGGGACAGGTTGAGACAAAGTTACACAACTAAGGTTAATGCTTTAAACGTTTGCAAAGGAACCATTGTACATATATTGGTACAGCTCTAAACTAAAAAAAATATACAACAAAAATAATAGAAAATGTTCACATTCTACAGGCGGCATCAATCAGCAATCAGTAGACAGCAGGGGCGGTTCTAGGCTCTCTGGCGCCCTGGGCGAACCACCTTTCAAAATTGCCGTGTTTCCATTAAGCAAATTTATTTCGGGAAACTCAATTTGCAATTGGTTAGCGGAAATGCAGCTATAATGACGATCGTGACAGTGACCTGGCATGTCTGCTGCAGGTGAGGGAACTATTTCTGACAAGTTGCTTCTCACAAACTCATCTCATAAGATCCAGTCTGGAAAAAAAAATAAAAATCAGCTTTGTACAGGAATACACACGACAAACATAATTCATGCCGTCGCATGTCGGCTCTAATCAGTGCAGAGACAAGAAGAGTGACTCAGTTTTCCAACAGATAAGCAGCAGGTTGAAATCAGCTGCTCTGCTTTAACAAGAACTCAGTCACACACGCGTCAGGTTTCCTTTAAATGCCACTGAAGAACTGGAGGTGGCTCACGTTCCACGTCATCTCTTTCCTGTGGAGACTTGAAATGGACCTCTAGATCAAATCAAAAGGAAGATGAATTGTTGTCTCTTGCGCTCTCCTGAAATGTGTTTATTCACAGAAACACATCATAAAGGTATTTATAGTGTAGGCTAACACAGAAGCAGAGGAGTAACGTTTCTTTAGTTTTATTGAAACACACACAAAAAAAGAAAAACAGCCATTTTTAAACAACTTGTTGGAACACAGGGTGAAAATGGTCCAGCTAAATGTATTAAATATGAGTGTTTTCTGCTCTTCAGTCAGAAATGCCACTCCAGCAGTGACATCCAGCCGCCTGAGCAAACACTGCGACACTGTATAGAAATACACAAAAACAATTCATTATGGCTCCTGATCCACAGCACAACCTCCCACTCAGAAAAACACAAGAACCTTTTTTTTATTATTTATTATTTTTTCCAATTATGTGAAGGTTTGTCTGAGATGGCTGGGGGGCTGCTGGGTTGATTGTTTACAGACAGCCATCTCTCCCTCTGCTTGCACAGTGATCCCATCTCTCCACCCAGACATTAGGGAACCTGTATTCTAGAGAGAAGAGAGCATTTCAGTGTTGTACCACTGACACTGGAATGTAGACAGACATAGATGATGACATGGGTGCGATGAATGTAAGTTGTGTCATTCATCATAAGTCCAGTTTGCATGCCACTGATTGTTGTAACTCTGGTTTTGAGTTAAGGGTCGTTGCCCTGGTGGAAGGTGAACTTGTGTCTTTCAAAACCTCTAATGTCCAGTTCCAACTATCTTAAGGACGTGTCGATTATTTGGATGATTCTTAATAGATAATCCTGCGCGGCGTATCAGCTCCATGTCAAAAAGACTCCTAGATGTGGAGCCGACTTCTTCTTCTTGAGTTTATTTGCGGTTGTCAAACAGCTAACTACGATGCATTACCACCAGTGATGACGTCAGACCACTTTTTTCTGTAACGAGTAATCTAAGGCGTTGCTATTTCAAATCCAGTAGTCAGACTACAGTTACTTATCAAAATCACTTTGCGTTACTGTGCGTTTCTATTTTCTTTTGTAATTTAACTTTATTTACTCTACGCATCTTGTCAAGTGATCACCGTTTCTATGCGACAGTATGACAGAAATGTAAACAATGGAGGGAGGAGAGAGATGCGTATTTCGTTGGTAGAAAAACAAGAACTATTTTGAGTTTCTGTCGCCAAATCTGATTATTATAAGCGGCTTTGTGCTTGTTTTGTTTCTAAAATCACTTGTAAATTTAATGAGTCGTGGGTTGCGCTTTTTTGGGCTCGTTTTTGAACGTGACGTTATTCATTTGGGCTTGGAAATAAGCAGAGACTCATAATGAATCCCAGAATTTGTCTGTCATCCAGTTAGTTTTAGTCAGGCTCTCATCGTCCATCATTTCCCGGATGATCCGTCCCGCTGTGTCTTTGTTAATGTCAAGTTAATATATTTGCACTTTGCGCAAATACTGATGTTTGCAGTTTTCTGTTTGTGCTCCAGAAAACTGCAAACATCGAGACTAATTTGAACAGAGCAATAAACGTGAAAACAGCCACGAATGTACGAGTCCGTAAAGTTGTGCAACTAAACGCCATTATAATTATTAATATTACGATAAGTGTCACAAATCTGTGTAGCCATCTAAGTTGTGGAGCCGCAGGAGAAGCTCTGTGCGCTGCGCTCTGACATCAGGCGCAGGGCCGTAACGCAGAAGCTGGAGCCTGAGGCAGAGAAGTGGGAGCTTTAAAATCCTTCTTAGAGTTTTCCAGACAATATACTGGAACACACAAAAACACGAAAAACATTTCTAACGTTTTTTTTTTGTTTTTTTTGTACTGTTGTAACCACTAATAAGGTTGCTTCTAGTTTAACCTGTTACCATTATAAAATAGCTTACAATGAAGTATTGGTAAACCTCAATGTCATTTTCACAGATGGTGGAGCGTTGTTGTTGTTAGCAGCTGCTGAAAGTAACTAAAAAAGTTACTTTTAATGTAACTTAGTTACTTTCCAAATCAAGTAGTCAGTAATCTAAGTTACTTTTTCAAGGAGTAATCAATATTCTGATTAGTTACTTTTTCAAAGTAAATATGTCATCACTGATTACCACCACCTACTGGTGAGGAGTGTGAATCAGAAACGCAGTATTGTTGAAATATTCATTGAGAACCAATGGTTTAAAAAAAATACCTATGTGAATTATCTCAGTTTCCACAGAGAAGATTACTTACATTTATATGCACTTTACTTCAATTTTAATACAGTCATGTTTTAACATTTGTACTCCATATTGAGCACAAGTGTTAGTGTGCAACTTTTTTATTGTCAGATATTTTAATGCTCAAAAATGTGAATGTATGCACTGTAAAATCATTTCTATTGTTTACACGGGCAAGTAATACATAAAATTCTCCAATTAATGATTGATACACTACTAAGTATTTAAGTATTTAAAGTATTTAAATCAACATTGAATCAAAAGTTGAATTGTGAGGTTCTCATCGATTCCCAGCCTTGCCGTTCATGATTTGGGACATTGTTTTGTACGCTGTGCTTCAGAGAAGGCCTTGGAAATTCATCTTAGAGATTCACCATAGAAATTACATTAAACTTACTGTATCGCTTCATCTGTGATCTTGATCTCTGCTACTTTCCTGCAGCAGACAGGAATTACAGACAACGCTTCAGGTGCTCTCCATTGAATGCCCTGTGTCACATCTAAAAATGGGAGCAGGTTAAGTTGATTACAGAAGCCAGAACATGGAGCCTCCGGGTGTTTAAAGGTTAACAGAGGGCTCAGTGGAGCACTGCACCGATAAAACACAGCCAGGCTCCCACTCCCAGCTATCTGGACGTATTATTGTTCAGCGCAGCATTAGCTGCAGTGTCAGGTCAGAATGTTTTGGTGGCTGTGATTTATTCTGTTTTGTAACAGCGTCCTAAAAGTACCTCACACCTCTTCACTTTTCCCACATTTTGTCTCATTACAGCACCAATTCTAAATAAAT
>CAEFZX010018669.1:0-21512 GCA_903066825.1 Alfaro cultratus | reverse complement strand
GTTAGGCCTTCTAACAAGCCATCATTTGATTCAGGTGCGTTAAACGAGGGAGAGAACTAAAACATGCAGGATGCCGGCCCTTGAGGACCGACTTTGGGCACCCCTGCTCTAAATGCTGACAGCAGAACAGCACTCTGCATGTTGGAAAATCTGGTTTATTACTGCCACCATGTGGCTGCAGTGAGGAACTGCATTGTTTAAAAAGCCGATTGAAAGCTGACCTGCTACTAAGCTCAGACCTGCTTGATGTTGATTGTTAAATAAACTTCCTGGTTCAAGAATTTACTGCCAATCTACTGGAAGATCTGTAATCATCTGAGGATACAAGCCGTTTCTATTCAAAGAAAGCTTTTCATGATCAGAATTTTTTATAGTGTATTTTTGCCAACGCTTTGAGATAATTTCATCCTCACTTCATTCCCTGCTGGAAGACGGAGTTGCGTCTTGTCTTGCAGATGATGACGTCGGCCCACTGCACCACCACGATGCTGACGAAGAACGCTGTGTGGCAGGTGAACTCTACGATTTTCCGCTGCTCATACGTCTGGCAGAAAAACAGAACATGTTCCTGTTTCAGTGCAGCTGGCCTTCACACCATCATCACATCAGAAAATTACAGCTGGAAAACAGTTCTTGTTATATTTTTCATGTTTGTTCCATATGGCTGATATCAATAGAGATGTCAGAAGGCCAACATTATAACAGAGAGATGGCAGGAGGACACTCGTACCCATTGCTGGCCGTAGCTGTCCTCCAGGTCGTTGGTAGAGCGATCGTCCCAGTGCAGCCGGATACCAACAAGGTGAGATGGCAGGAAACCATTTTCAGCCATGATAACAAAATAGGCAAAGAAGCCACCAAGAGCTTGGATCATGCCTGCAGAAACAGAGCGCAGCATGCTTGTTAGCAGAATGCTAGTTAGCAGCCATTCTTGACTGAATGATGTTAATCAGAAGTGATTAAACTAAATAGAATAGGATTTACTGCACTAAACTATGTGGATGCAGCCCAGTGTGAATATAGTTAATGTTTTATAAGTCTGGTGGTAGAAGATAACTCACCAATCTGTCCATATGAGATACTGATTAGCCTCTCGTTGACCAGTTTGTCCCTCTTTGGGTTCCTTGGCTGGCGCTTCATGATGTCACTTTCTGCTGCTTCATAGGCCAGAGAAATAGCAGGAACCTCAAACAGAACAAACATGGTTTATTCGTCAAACCTCAATCGATTTAATGGAAACGTAAACAAACATTGCATTTACACAGAGAAAAAAAAATTCTAAAATGTTTACATGAACAGTTTTAGATGAGCAGAAGAAGCAGTCACACTTTGTTCAAAACATAACCAGCTCAAACAATCCTAAACCAGTGAATGAGCTCAATTTGAGATTTTTCGCCAAAGGGACAAAATACTTAAGGTTATTTTATCATTCAGCTGCCCAAACATTTTTCTCATCCTCACATCAGTGTGAGAATAGGAGCCTGAAAGCCATGTGCCTCAACAATAGTACATGTACAAGAACTGTAGAAACCATATGGATGTAAACAGGACACAATGTTGGTAACAAATCTACAACTATATATGTCTTAAATATAGAAAGACAAATGAAAAATATATCATGACTCGGGTCTGACCTGAAAAAAGTTATAAATTCACTGCTGTAAGAGCAAATTTAAACCTGACAGATGAAGAATATTGTTTATCAATTTCTGTTTTCTTTATTCTTCAGAAAGAAAAATGAACACACCAAAGATAAATTAATCTTTTCATTAGCCAAGCTTTAAGAGTTGGTACTTTAACTAGTGTTCACACACTCCTCCTTAGTGTTGGTTCTGTATTATTCTTTAGATACCACTCCATATATATGAGGCAGTACTTAGACAATGACATCATGATAAAATTGTTGTTGCAGTTTGCACCTGATTTGTAGTTACAAACAATAAGCCGTATATTTCCTAGTGACTCATTAATTGATAGTTTTATTTACAGCTCATATATTTTGATTCTCTTTGCATGCATACATATTGTTTAATCCATCAAAGTGTGTAGAAATGCTGAATCTGTGGGAAAATGAAGGACCGAACAGTGATTTCTTTGCATTAGGGTCAAGAGTTCGGTTCCCTGACTGACACTTTGTTCTCACCATGTCGGTTCCCAGGTCGATGCAGAGGATGGTGATGGTACCCAGTGGCAGTGGGATGTTGACCAGGATGAAGAACAGGAATGGGGTGATCTCTGGGATGTTGCTGGTCAGGGTGTAAGCGATGGACTTCTTCAGGTTGTCAAAAATCAGGCGTCCTGAAGACAAAAAACATGACAAATATTTAGTTAGGGTTTGCAGACACAAAAGGTTGGCACTGTAACGTAAATCATATTTACAATATTAAAGCCGTTTTAATTTTCTTTTATTTGAAGTTCATTTCACAACATTTTACTTGCTCCCATCTCCAACACCTGCTGTGTTTTTAAATCACACACCTTCTTCCACGCCAGTCACAATAGAAGCAAAGTTGTCGTCCAGCAGGATCATGTCTGCTGCTTGTTTGGACACATCAGAGCCAGAAATCCCCATGGCAACCCCGATGTCTGCCTTCTTCAGGGCCGGAGAATCATTCACACCGTCCCCTGTCACAGCCACAATGGCTCCCTGAGGGAAAGTTCCATACATTCATATTATTAGACCAAATATACAACAACAGGAGATCTACTAATAAACAACAAGAATCAACTTAGTGTTTGTTGACTCTACCTGTCGCTGGCAACCTTCGACAATAATGAGCTTCTGCTGTGGGGAAGTTCTAGCAAAGACTATCTCTGTGTGGTTCTTCAAAATATCGTCTATCTGGTCCTGAGTCAGGTCTTTCAGATCTGAGCCGTGGATCACGCAGGCCTTGGCATCGCTACAAAACAAAAATAATTTCAAGCGACAGTTTGCTTCAAATGATAAACATATCATTTTATGAATCTAATTCTTACATTCCTTCAGTTGATGAACTAAATAATCCCTCAAGTTTTTCATCAATGGAATAAGATTAGATGCATAAATGTTGGCCTGCTGTCTGACCTGGGGTTAACTTGGCTGACAGGAATGTTGAGACGAGCAGCGATGTCCTCCACTGTTTCATTGCCCTCAGAAATGATCCCGACTCCCTTAGCAATGGCTTTGGCTGTGATTGGATGGTCACCAGTCACCATAATAACCTACAGAACAGCAAATAGTAGGAATAATTAGAAAATAATTTACCAAAATAAAATGAAATGTTAATAAGTTGTTGAACATAGTAGGAAGCCTTTCATTTAATGTTGGAAATCACAGATACATAATGAGAGCAGAGTTAATCTTCAGTTTTAAAATGATTGGACAAATAGATGATACTAAAGACACTCCTCAGAAATATGATTTGCCTAATAATTGGTTACATAGTGGATGCCTTTCTCCTTGCAGCACTTTGGTCTTTTGTGGTAGCATAAGCTTCTTTATAATTAAAGTTACATTGAATTTGGACTGGAAATTGTATCAAAGAGTATAACTAAAATAGAAAAAATTTATACATTACAAATGTTTTAACTGTGCTAATTTGCTGGACTTCTCTAATTTTAAAGTTGGAACTGAAAGGTTTTCACCTTAATGCCAGCGGAGCGACATTTTCCCACAGCATCAGGGACGGCGGCGCGAGGAGGATCGATCATAGACATGAGGCCAACAAAGCAAAGGTTGTCTATTTGGAAGTTGACATCATCTGTGTCAAATGAAAAACCTTTGGGATACTTGTTCTGTGGCATGAACAGGTGGCAAAAACCTGGAAGAAAAGGGGCAGAAAAAGAGAACTGTAAATATGTTTTGAATATGTAAATGTTATCCTTAGTATAATCGACATACAAATAAAATTACAAAAAAAATTTCTTAAATTCTAACTGACTAAAACAAGAAAAGTTTGGTCTGGATTAACTTCGGACAGTGAGAAAAAAATGTGTATGAAAATATCTGGTTTCAAGAGTAAATAATGTTTTCCAAATTTAGGCAGTAATCAAACATTAGATTGAACTTTATTACAAAACTCTACAGTTTCAATATCAAGAACTTTCCAAACCTTGAAAACACTAAAATGAAATGTAAACATTTTCTAGGATTTCAAGCACCAGTACAAACAAAGTTGCAGAAAATATATTTCTTTATATCATTTCGCTTTATCACACATCATTTATTTACTAATTTGGTTTAATTTCTTTGCGTCTGGCACTAACTTGGGGTTTATTCTTACCCAGCACTCTCTCCCCCAGTCCTCCCAGTTCCAGGTAGGCGTTCTGGAAAGCCTCCTTCAGCTCGTCGTCCATGGGCTGCTCTTTGCCCTGGATCATGATGGTGGAGCAGCGATCCAGGATCCTTTCAGGGGCTCCCTTCATCACCAGTAGGTATGGACTTACATTTTCTTCCGTAGTTTCATGAATTGAAAGCTGAATGGGAAATATATTTCGTTGTGTGTTTAATAAGGAGTCGTTACAGAGTTTGCGGCTTCTGGTCTGGCCTAGTCCAAGAACTATTTCGAGTCTACCTGATACTTGTTGGTGGAGTTGAAGGGGATCTCAGCCACCTTCTTGTACTTGTCCCTCATGCCTTTGACACTGCCGCAGGATAACTCGATGCACTTGAGCAGAGCTGACTCAGAGGCGTCGCCGGCTACATCACGTTTCAGGATGGGCAGAGATTCCTGACCAGCCTTGAACACAGCACGGTTGCACAGTCCAGCAACGCGAGCCAGAGATACCCATGTTACTGAACTTTTGTCAAAAGAGGAACCTAAAAGGGTCAAAAAGAAACTACTTTATCCAATGTCTGGGTGTTTCCTGCTACAAAACTAAAATCTGGTTTCTTATCTAGTCTCTTCTACACTGAGTTCTTGAGAACTTAATGCTCTAAAGCTAACAGGACAAACAGCAGTTTAGTTTTTTTGTAGATTGTTGAATGTATAAAAACTTTACCAGCAGTACATTTTGGGAAGTGTTTAGCTGAATTTAAGATTTGTTTTAACCTCTTAACTGTCATGGGGATGCAATTGTCCTCACAGACCTGTTGACCTACATTTAGGTGCTTTGGAAGTAACAAGGGTTCATGGTTAGAAATCAGATAGATAACATGCACGGTGTGTGTGTGTGTGTGTGTGTGTGTGTGTGTGCGTGTGGGGAGCTGAAAAATGAAAAGAGTAGAGTTGAGCTTCAGTTTTACAATTAAGATATTATTGTACAAATAGGTCAGATGATGAATTTAGATTTTCATAATATCAACAAGAGTAATTATATTGCTTTGTAAAATTATTATTTTATTATTGTGCTGTTGTCTTTTAGTCTGTCAGTGTTAATTTGAAACACTTTTCTATTATTTATATGGTCTTATAAGTTTCTACAATTAAAATATTTTATAAACGTATTTGAATTGTTTATACAATTCAAATAATTGTATAAACTTATTGTAATAATACATATAAGTTTTTTATTATATGTATTATTACATATAATATTTTACATATAAAATATTATATGTAAATATTTATCTTCAACAAAGTCTTAAAAATGAACAAGATTTATTGAAGTTCATTTGGTAGTGAATTATGAATATTTGAATTCAACCTGTTTGAACTCAGAACTAGTTCTTGTTAAGGATTAACTGAAACTCCTCCCAGTCCATAATTCTCACCAGACTGGTCTTCAGTCGTGTCAGCCTCGTGGATCTGATTGTCGAACCACATGTGGGCCACGGTCATCCGGTTCTGGGTCAGAGTGCCGGTCTTGTCGGAACAGATGGTGGAGGTGGAACCCAGAGTTTCCACAGCCTCCAGGTTCTTCACCAGGCAGTTCTTACGGGCCATTCGCTTCGCAGTCAGAGTCAAACACACCTGGAAGGACAGAGCGACGCCAAAGAGGGAGGCAGAGGAGGAGCCAAACGGTGGAAGAGAAAGATGGATAGATGGCGATTACAACAAAGAAAGAGAAGAATAAAGATAAATTAGTGCTTTATTTGGGAAACCTGACGTTAGAGGAGCATCTACTTGAGCAGAGTTAATTAGTAGCAAACTAAACCAAATAAGAAACAGCCCAAACGAGATTCCCGAACAACTTTATTCTCCTTAACAACTCAGCAAAATGCACTAATGTCAAGATTCCTTCTGAGAAGTATAAACAGCCAATAAAGCCATGCAGAGGCATGACTGAGTAAGGTGACGCAGCAGAACAGCAATGCATTATGGGAAATGTGTTAAACTCGAGGCCCAGAGGCCAAATCTGGTCCGTCGAGGCCAAATCAATTTTTTTTGTGGCCCTCTGGACTCCAGGGCCACATAAATAGAACCTTGATGAAAACAGCTGTGTGTTTAAATATTATTTTATCAGTCAAATCAAACCAGGTTCTATCTGTACACTGCCAAATTACATCAATCAGTCCCTCCAGTTTTCCACGACCGCAAAAATTTATGAAAAATCAACAAAGCCCTGTGTTATTATAGTGCACAATTGTGAATTTATTACAAATTTTCTCCAAAAATGGTTTAAAACTTTGTGATTTAAGCAATGCTAACTCCCACCTGCAGATGGCAGTGTTTCTTACTTGTAATACTATGCTGCCTCAGTCTGTGATGTCAGGTTATAGTCTGATTGATGTGGCAAGTAACAAAGTCACATTTACTGTCATACATATGTGTAAATATTGCAAAATTCCATGCAAGTATTTCTAAAGTAGCACCACAAAATCAGTGATGTTGATTGCTAAATATCACAAAAACAATTGCAAAAACTTGGAGGGACTGACCAGTGAGAAAATATGATCAATATTTATAATTTTAAGAAGTTCTCATTGAATGCAGACACAGCTATTTATTAATATTTTAATTAAAAGGTTAAAAGGTTTTAGCAATACATTCTGGCACAACCTGCCCTTTGAGAACATTCATCATCTTGATATGGCCCAAAATGAAAATGAGTTTGACACCCTGGCATTATGGTATTGAGCCAAGTACAGCAAGGCCAAAGGGCCAAACAGAACAAGCCAAGGCCGAGCTAAGGAGGCCAAGTTCAGACTATCAAGGTAAAAAGCAGCAGACCTAATGTCATTACATTAACTAGCTGTTGTCATTGCAGAGAGCCCCGCCCTGGTCTGGAAAAGAGGGGAGAGACATTACAGAGAGGAGAATGGACAAAGAGAAACACAAACACGAGTGCTTTGGTACAAAGACACAGAGACAGAGAGAGAGAGAGAGAGAGAGAGAGAGAGAGACAGAGAGCGAGAGAGAGACCTGAACAGATTTAGCACAGACACAAAAACTGAGCCAGACACAAAGTTACAGCACAACAACACAAAACTAAGAGAAAAAACACACCACCGGACAAAACGTTCAGCAAAATCACTGCAGTTACAAAACACACACTTAAACAAACACACAACAGGCTCCCAGTCACACAGACTAACAGTAACAACAAATCTACCAATGCTCATTAAAATAGCTTTTTAGTGAAATGTTTTTCCAAGTGCATTTGTGTTTGTGGATCTATGCAAGTAAAAAGTTACCTAAAAAAGTAATAAATAATTCTTATAGTCACTTTTATTGTTATCAAAATACTACCACAAAATATTGTGATAAAACTTGTAGTCCATATTACCCACCCCTACCTACAGCAAATAGAAAGGACAAGACACAAAAGGTAGCTATAACAAAATTCCAACTTGACAGAAACATTATAGAGATGATGTGCTAACCCCTCCATGTTCTTCAAAGATAAAAACACCACAAACACTCAAACCAGTTTCTCTGAAGACTCACGGTGACAGTAGCCAGAAGTCCTTCAGGGACATTAGCGACGATGATGCCGATGAGGAAGATGACGGCCTCTAGCCAGGTGTAGCCCAGGACCAGAGAAAGGATGAAGAAGGTCACGCCAAGAAAGACAGCCACGCCAGTGATGATATGGATGAAGTGCTCAATCTCCCTAGCAATGGGTGTCTGAAAAAAGATGAAAAATAAATTCTTGTTCAAATGTAGATCTTTTATAAGAGTGCTGGCAACTTTATGCTTTAAGTAACCTGTTTTTAACCTAAAATGAAACAATGATCCTCATCTCTCTTTTTGAAGCTCAGCTAAGCTGAAACTACTCTGTTATGACAGAAAAATAAACATACACAACCATCTGTAAACCCCAAAAATAGAGAAACTGGATAAAGTAGGCATAAATATTTGATAACCATCTTTTAACTGATGTTCTTGTGAATCAGGAGCTTTAATGCACCGCTGCAGAGCGCCTGCAGATGATGAAGTCATTACCTTGCCGGTCTCCAGGCCTGAGGTGAGCGTGGCGATGCGACCCATCACTGTACGGTCACCGGTGCACACGACGATTCCACGAGCAGTTCCTAGAGAGAAGGTTAGAGAACATGGTTACACTTATTGAATTAAATAAAATGCAGGAAGTTAAAAACAGCAACTAATCAAAATTATTACATAGAATCACAATAAATGAAAGCATAAACAGAGTTGACTGATTCTACTTGAAGACAAGAGGGAACCAGACGTAAAATGTTAAATATAGCAGGGATTTTAAATTCTTGTCTAATTAGGATCATTATAGTTTTATCTTTAATAGAAAATGCATTACAAACATATGAAGCTGAAGTTGGAAAACAATAATTACATTCACACAAATGTCAACATATCCCTGTAGTTTTAAATACACAAGTGCCTCTTCTATAAATTTCTAATCCACTTATTAGTCTATACAAATCATGTGTAAAAAGAAGGGAAAGTCCATCCAGCCTATTACATGCTTATCCCTAGTGGGGTTGAGAGGAGTGCTGGTGCCTATTGGTTAGTGGGAGAGAGGGCAGTCACCCTGGATAGGTAACCATTACCCTAACCCAGGGCAACACAGAGACAGACAGGACAAACAATCATACACACACACAACCACATAAGAAGAATTTAGAAAACCAATCAACTTGACAGTCATGCTTTTGGAATGTGGGAGGAAGCTGGAATACCAGGAGACAATCCACGCATGCACAGGGAGAACATGCAAACTCCAGACCCCAGGCCAGGATTCAAACCCAGGACCTTCTTGCTGCAAAGCAACAGTACTACCAACTACGCCACTGTGCAGCCCAAAAAAGGGAAATTGCATTATTTCATTTAATAAACCATGTTACTTGATAATTAAAAATAATGTCACTCGTCTGCTACACCTTTCTACTCTACAAATACATTACACTCCTGAAACGGTTGATTGATGTCTCCATTAATGTTAAATTTATAAAGACCATTATAAACTTGACAGTAGTGAAGTTACCCTCGACACAATTGGTGGAGAAGAAGGCAATGTTTCGGGTTTCCAGGGGATTATCATGGGTACACTCAGGTGACCTGGTCTGGGGCTCCGATTCTCCAGTCAGGGATGAGTTGTCAACCTGGAAATACAGGAAAACCATTTAAAAGTAGTTAAACAGAGAAATTGCTAGAGCTTGAGATTTTTTGGATTTGTGCACACCTTGCAGCCATGGGAGGAGATGATGCGGAGGTCAGCGGGGATCCGGTCGCCTCCCTTCACCTCCACCAGATCTCCTGCCACCACCTGCTCGGCATCGATCTGCATCTTCTCTCCCTCTCGGATCACCAAGGCTTGCTGGGAACGGAAGGCAGTCATGAGATATTTCATAGTTACATGTTTTTAACTGACATAAAAAGAGAAAAAAGTTGTGGCAAAAAAGTTGGGTATCAATTGGTACAAAGGAAAAAGTTTTACAGAAAATAATTTAATGTAGAAACATCTGACTGCCACAAAACTCAGTTACATATGAAAATGAAATCTTTAAATGGTGCCAAAGAAACGTTTTAGAAAGGTTATTTTATTAAAACACTATAAAAACAGCATAGAAAGATTCATTATCTATATTTCTTAGAGATTTATATATATAAAAAAAGCAAAAACAACAAAGATCTAACATTTGCACCTGAGGGACCATGTTCTTGAAGGACTCCATGATCTTGGAGCTCTTAGCTTCCTGAAAATAGGAGAAGCAGCCAGTGACGACGACAACAGCCGAAAGCACGATACCCAGATATAACTACAGAGAGAGAAGAAGAGAAAAAATAGGAGACTTTCAGATCTGATGTAAAAATCTGTCAACTTAGATCACTTTTCTAATCTAAAAATATGTTGCATCCAAGCAGAGAGAAAATACACCACAGCAGCTAATGTCAACATCAAATAACTGACTGAAAGAAAGGAAAAATTATTTTAGAAAAATATGAAGTTATCACTTAAGTCTTCAAGCTGTAGCTGTTTTTATTGTCTTAAATGTTAAGACAATAACATTTAAGACAATTAATGTGGTGAAACACATTAACTTCTCAAAGTCCTGTTATCTATATTTGTTTGTGGCTGGTCATCAGAGCATGAACTCATGTTTTTGTGGATAACAGACAGAAGTGCTCATCCTGGCTCAACACTGCTGCTGTTTCACCGACTCTTCCCTGCGGACTCACCCACAGTACTTTGTCTGGTCATGCTGTGTGCGTCAGAACCGTTTAGCCTCTGATCTCGGCTCTGTTCTGTGCTCTGACCCGGCATGGAAATTGTGCTGACCCGACAACATCTTTCTCTTCCCCAAACGTTCCAAACACCAGGAGTCACCATCTCCCTACGGCGGCATGAAAATGGACGCTAACAGGACGGTGTGTGTCAACCGAAAGACAGGCCAGTTGGCAGTGTCGGGACAAACAGCCGACACACTCATCCTGGAGGACTCCGCACAATGATCTCTGACGAAATGAGGGGAAACAGAGCAGCAAATACTCACCCTGAAACTGACACTTCTCCACAACTATCAGGCAGAAAATTATGACCACTGAGGGAGAAAAGCACCAACACTTTCTTCAATATGACATCGAATGCATATATTGAGCAACAAGAAAACATTTTCTTCTGAGCTGATTGTTTAGAAGCAGAAGAAGACATGAGCACAACTTACATCTTCACAAAATGTAAAAAAAAATAGGAGTGGTGTCAGATTTTAGCAGTTGTAGGATTTCTTTGTTGTCTTTTGTAAAAGACCGCACACCATTTCTCCTGCTAGCACTAGACACACACATTTGTTTTGGTTGTATTTACCCAGAATGCTCTGCGTTATAATCTGCACAGAAGTCTCATGGCAGTCAGTTTTAATTAGTAGTATAAATGACAACGCCAAAAAGCAACAAAAAATATTTCATCAAAAATTTTAATTGAGCATCAGGACCTGTTGTGTGAACATAGTGTGATTCAGTAATAATATGCCATAGTTTCACTAAATTACATTGTAACAATGTTAGAAGCTATATTTCCATTTAAAGCAACATGACTTGCAAGTATGAATGTTTCGTCCACTTACATTATCCCCCGGAGGATCATCCTCTGTCGCAGCCTGGATGGCGTAGGCCAGGAAGCAGAGGATGGCTCCAATCCACAGCAAGATAGAGAAGCCACCAAACAGCTGACGGCAGAACTTGACCCACTCTGGAGTGGTGGGGGGTGGGGTCAGGGCATTGGGTCCGTCCCTGGCCAGGTACTCTGCCGCCCTGGCATTAGTCAAACCCTGGGTGTGGTAAACACAGAGAGGGGATGTATTACCAATCAGTAGGAGGGTGATATAAATAAACAAACATGAAAACAAATCACCAAAGAAACGTTGAGCCCAGAAGCAAAGCATTTAGGACGGAGAATATTTGATTTTAAATAGAACATTTGTGGAAAGAAAAAAAGAGGATTCTGAAGCTGATGTTCTAACTTAGGTGAAACTGCTGTAGTTGTCCTGAAACAGGAAGTTTCAGACTGATCTGTGTGGTTTGAAGTTAATATCTTACCTGAACGATATCCGTGTTGTATTTCCGGCAAACCTCCTCAACGGACATTTTATGTTCCGTCTGTAGAGAACACAGATGTGAGGTTAATTTAAAAACCTCCATAAAAGGCAACATTCATAAAGAACATTTTAAGTCTTACTCATGAGTTGCATTCACCTGTTAGCACACAAACCTGAGCACTTTAACACTCTTAGGGTCTTTTCTAAGATAGCTTCAACACAGGATAGTGAGCAGGTGGAATCAAACCAACAACCTTCCAGCTGACAGATAAATGCCATCAAAATTCTTAGAAAAATTCAAAATCTGCACCTGAAAAACCACTAAACGCAAGACAACAAATCCTTGTTTTTAATATAGCAAAGAATTTTTATCTGCTAAAAAAGTTTGATATCATTTAATCTGAAACATGATAAGTGGCTTTAAATCAACTAGGTGTGGATTTGAACTTCTGCCTCTTAGATAAATAAATCACTCCACAAAGAGATTAAGTTGTTCCTCCATGTTAAACCACACACTGCAGCACAAGGTGCTAAAAACATCTTTTATAATATTATCTCATTTAAAAACAGGAAGATGAGGTGACTTGACTTTACTCATCTGGTTCTGATCATCTCTATGCTTCCATATTTACCTTTATTCATACAGTTCATCAAATGAACCTCTGTAACAAAGACGAATGCTGAACATCAGTATCTGAAACACAGGAAGTGCACGTACGATGGGCACTTCTTTCTTCAGGTCATCCATGTCCTTGCCTCCCTTCTTCTTTAGCGCCTCCTTGTCATCCGTGTCCTGTGTGGTAGCCACCCGGTAGCTGTCCGACCGTCCGTACTGGAACACACAAAGGCCAAAAAGCTTTCTTCAGTCCTTCATAGTAGAGAACAATATCTACTAATCAGGAACAAAATATAAGACAAATGAGGAACGAGAAACCAGGCGATACAATCGAGACACATACTGCTGGTTGGTGAATCTGACAACTGATCTTGAGAGGATATAATATTGATATTATATTAAGATGACATGAGAACCTTCAAGTTGAGATCAAAATGTGGAAGGAGTCTTCTGGAGTGAGAAGAACAAGAACTAAATGTTTCCAGATTAGGTGTAATCTGCAATTTATCCCACCATTATTTCTGATTCTGTTTCTGTTGTTCAGACTGTGATGGAAGGAAGATACAAGTTACACTGACCTGAGAAAAGAATATTCAACTTAGACTTGGACCACAAATCTTAAAGTAGTTTATGAAAATGTACAATAGCCCAGTCTGGCAAAACGTCCAAGTCAATGACTCTTTGAGGAGATGCAGACTCAGGACTGGGGATGAACTCAAATTATTAAACTCAGACTTCTTTTACAAAAGCAAACACTGCATGTCATTCCAGATGTTAAGATTGTTTACTTTACAATAACTACATTCAACTGGTGTTGATTCAATATTATGACTCAGGAGAACTTGGTTAAAACACAATCAGTCATTTGGAAATATCAGTCTTAAAGCTGAACAAATATAACTTTGGGAGATAAAATAAAGCAGAATGAAGAGATGAGAAACCATGAGCCAAAAAACCCCATAAAATTATGTTTTTAGCCTCAGCTGCCCTCATTTCTATGCTGGTAACCCCTTTATGCAGATCTACTGTATGTACTGTAGTTTTAGGTCTGCAGGTCCCCTCCAGTTAACATAACATTGAAAATCAAGAACTTGATGTCATTTATTTAATAAAAAACAGCTTTTTATTTGAAAACCGATGTATTTTCTTTCCTGTTTCTGGCAGTTTCACAAATACCATTACATAGATAGAATTACATATAAATATAAGATATACAAGACAGAAAACCTAAATCTAATGTTTCATTAGTCAGTATGATGGGTCACATTGTATTGATCAGTTGCAACGTCCACTTTTGTCAGAAGAAAAATATATTTTTTCTCTTCTGACATGAAATAAAATGTACTTTTTCAGTCATAGTTGCTTCTATGGTTTCTTGATTTAATTATTTGCCCAACCTTGGATTAATAAATAAAATACTGGGTGAAAATGAAGCATTTTTTAACACCTCATTAATGACCAACTAGGTTTGTAGTCCTGGATTTCAAAGGAAACATTTAATTTCAGTATTTCACACATTCCTGTTGAAGTTTTACTGCACTCTCTTTGCACTGACAGAGGAACATCCCGTGGGTTTCTGCAACAGAACTAAAATACCAGCCGGCTGCTCTGATAAAAACTGCTTGTCCCTCAGAAACCAGAAAATGGTACAAAGGAATGGGGACAAGGGAACTTTTTTTTAATTCTCAAAACTTGGTTTACTTTCAGTTTATAGGTTGTTTAATTTCCTAACAAAAAAAAATCTGATTCAGAATTGAACCTTTGCTGACATTCCCAATGAGACCTCAGAGTAAAATCTTATCACTGCTGTATTCCTGAGAGATTATCTCCCAAAGGAGAAGGATCAATCCTCCTGGAAGAACCTACAACAAAAAAAAGAGCAAGTTCTACTTGCTTGCGGGAACCAAAGGGCCGGTCATCTAAATATCTAAAATATTCAAAACAATTGTTATGAATGTGATATGAAACTTTATATGTCTGCCTCTATGAAAAAATGTATAAAAACCATTCGAAACAACTTGATATTTAACGGACGTATCGGAGTGCAGCAGTTTTCTCTTAACATGTAGGAAACATTCCTGGATCCTAGCAGGACATCGTGTAGTTCATTAAGTGTTAATGAATCTGAAGAATAGCTCTCCATGTTTTGTGAAATGTCTTTAAAGATTTATGGCAACTTTATTTCCTGTCAAGAGGCAAACCAATTTTAGAGAAATTTATTACAATTTATTTGACTTTTGCTTTTTCAATCTGCTTTTTCAAAGTGCACATAAAAGCATTATGTTTTGCATACAGAACCAATAATGTAATATAAAAATTAAAATTTTTATTTAAGGGTGTCATATAAACAGAATCTAGTGTCTGTACATGTGTGGAATAATTACAGTCAACTTGCAGTTTGGTTGTGGAGAGAAAAATAGTGAAACTGATTAAAGAATTGGAGCTTTGATGAAAAAAAAAAAAAAGATTAAAAAAATAATACTGATGAACATGTGTTCTTCCACATGTGTGTGTGAACACGTGGATTTACAAACACTGCATGTTTACGTATCTCTGGCCATCTGTCAGAAAGTGTTCTGAACCCTGGACAGTAGCATGTTTACTACAGCCACAGATTAACCCACTGAACAACAATAATCCCTCTCTGTCACTCTCTCCTTCGCTGCCTCTCCATTCGTAACAAACACACATTTTTGTGCTGTAGTAAAAAAAACTTGACAATTAAACATTTTGTCTTTACAATTTATACTGTATTTTGTAAGACTATAACATGCTTCTTTATATTTAACTTAAGCTGACAAATTCGATAAGATATTGCAATTTGGTACTTTTTTCACTGATGTTGAAAGAAATTGTATTTTTTTTATTTTACCACAGAAAGAATAGCATAAATGGTAAGCATAAGAATAATTTTCTCACACATTCTGGTAAAACACATGGTAAAAACTGTAAACTGTATTTAGATTCTATCCTTTTTGAAGATTTAAAAAGGTATCTAGTTTTTCCTGGCGGTTTCCGGTTTATGATATTTAGAAATGACCTGTCAGGTTAGGGTTGCCCTGACCCCTCGTTGATCAGGTCAACCTTAACCCAACCCTCACATGCCATTATTTCCAAATGATTATGCTTATTCGTGAACCACTAGCAGACCTCCCTAATGCCCCTAAGACCGGGCTTAGCAGGTTTTCTAGAGGAAACTCTGCTCTGTATGCACTGATGCCTATTCTTAGTAGTTTAAACTAGTAAGTTTGACAGCGATCAAACTGTTAAACTTAGGTGAGGACTCTCCTCCTTTCAGCCCTACATTTAAAACAATCCAAAATGTGTATCTCTAACAAACTGAGCACAGATTGTAAAGAAAAAGGGTGGTGCAGTTGGTAGCACCTTTGCCTTGCAGCAACAATCTCATTTGTTCGGATCCTGACTTGAGGTTTTTCTGCATGGAATTTGCAGGTTCTCCCTCTGCATGTGTGGGTTACCACAGTCTGACTGTTAGCCTGAACAGTTACTCCAAATTTCCCTTAGGACATTTTGCTGAGGAAACCATTTGTACATAATTGTATGTCTTCTGTACAGTGGTGACCTGTTGAGGGTGTACCCCGCCTCCTCACCCAATGATGGCTAGAGATAAACACCAGCCCCCCCCTGACACTGTGCAAAAATAAGCGCGTATAAACAATAAATGAACAATCAGATTCTGGCGTGACTTTCTGTAACCCTATTCTGGCACTCTTCCCACCAAAATTATCTCAAATCTACAATCTTCTCCAAGAACATTTTTCAATCTCATAAATTACCATAAAGCTGAATGGAGAAAGGATCTGAAGGATCATACTTTTAAGTCTGAGAAGTCTGTTTACATGCTCAGGAAAAATGACAAATAAGGAGATGCAACCTTTTCTCTCAAGAAACTGAGCAAACTGTTCAAAAGTTACCACACTTTAAGACTTAAAAACAAGGTCCACACACAGGGACATGAAGAATCCTTGTATTCATCTGTTCTGCTGGTGAACTGTATCCAGTCCAACATGTTTTATTTCTGAGCCGAGTCTGAGGAAAACTGGATTATATTTTTTTAAATCTGCAGAAATCAGGGGTCAAATGTTAGACATCAGACAGAAATATTTTATGGCCGTAACCCAGTTTGGACAAACAGGAGTTTCAAAAGATAACAATCCACTACCAGCAAAACCTTTATCAGGTCTTTACAACAGCGGATACAGTAACAGCAGCCTTGTTGGTGAAGTATTTGCCAGCTGGCACCGATTCAGCTGGTATTTAACCCATTTTTCAACCTAATCTGATGATGTTCCAGTAATCAGAATGTCACGCTGCTGGCTCTGAGTCTGAATGGAGGCTCCCGTCAGTGTAGCCCTGAGAGCAGAGTAGCAGCTCCGGTTGTGCCACATTAAATAGATCATAGTTCTGCACGCAAAAAGAAATAGATTACCACACAGCTCAGCAAACTGACTGACCTAGAAAATATTGAAGGACTGCTTGTTAAACACACACAGGCATAAGAGGGGTTCTTCATCATCAGCATCTCCCTTCACCCTCCTAGTTTGTTTACACTCTCCTCCCTCCATCTGCTTCAAGGCTCTCTTCCACTCATCTGCACTGAGGTTTAAACTGGATGAAGCCGTCTAGTCCACAAAAAATGACAACTGTCATTTTTTATTTTTAACCTATGCTTTTAAAAGATAATCTCCAAGATTTATTTGTGTAAAATATTCATCAACAGCTATTGCATTTCTTTCAGTGTGGCGTGACTAACAACATGAAAAGAAGTTTGTTCATGATGAGTTGTAACAATTCATTGAACGAGTAGAGGACCTAAATATTAAAAAATTATCTACCTCAAGGAATTGTTAAATAATGTTTTACTATTTAGCGCTCTCTCTTCCGGCCAGAAGATTATTTGTGTTGTGCAACGCTCTGACTTCCGCCAATGAGGTGTTGACGAATGCTAAGTGCTACTAGCAGCTATGGAGGAAGGCGGCACAGACAGACATAACACTTTAAACAGAAAAGTTTAAACAGCTCAGTCCACTGCATAATGAAATTGGCGTTTCACATCAACATGTCTTCGACGATGCAGCACCTCAGCAGGAAACATTAAAGCTTAAGTTGAGCTAGTTGTAGCCTAACTTCTGAACCTTATTTTCTTTCTTTGCTCACCAGGCTGAACTACCTCCTCCTCTATTTAGACTTCAATAAATACATTAACATATCTTTACATTTTGTGTTCTTGCTTAGTTTTCTCTATGCTATATGTAATGTAGGCTTACTAAAAATCACTATAGAAGCCCGACCTAGAACTTAACCATATAAATTTGACCCGACCTGAATTTTGAGGTTACACATCTAAATTCTAGGAAACATCCACTGCACGGATCAAGCTCATTTGTGACTGCTAACAGGTGAGGTTCTGGTTCCCTTTATAAGAGACAAACTTATCTGTAACAACATATTTTCCTATACATGTAGAACATGCACGGGAAAATACATTTCATGTGCTTGCTGATCAAGAATGATGAAAAAAAAAAAATAAAAAAACAAATAAAAAAAAGAAAAATATATATATATATATATATATATATATATATATATATATATATATATATATATTATAACAAAAGCTTTTTCATACTTCAAACTTAAGACTGAAAGCGAAGTATAATATAAAAGGCATTCAATTTTAGGTTGCTTTTTAATTTTTAAGGTAATGTGAAATGTTTTCTCAGTTTTTCCACTTAAAAGTTTTTTTATACTTCAAACTTGAGAGTAAGATGTTTGAATTGTACTACGTATTAAATAATTAAATGTATTTAAAATATAACTGAATTGTTTTTTACTAGCATTTTCTCTTTAACTAGCTTAGAAAGCTACTGAACAGGACGTCTTATTCAGTTTATTCGATTAATCATCAGATTCCTCAGATTGCTCGATAACTAAAATAATCAGCCCTACTGATGCCATCAAATTCCAATTGCTTGATCTACATCTTCGAAGCAACATCCAATAAAAATTACTAATTTGAATGCTTGAAATCACTAGTAAAGTAGGAGGCCACATTAAAAGTGTTGAAAGGTCATATTTAAGCATTTAAGAAATACTGTTTATTTCCTAACATGAAAAGATGTTCCAGAAGGCATAGGAATGTTTTGGAAAACCTCAACATCACTTTGCTGTTAAACAGGAAACAGAATCAAATGAGTCACATGGCCTTTCACAAACTGTTCACTGCACTGAGAGCAGAATCAGTGGCATTGGTGATCCACAATGGGTGATTTGCAGTTGTACAGATCAATGTGGCTTCTTACACTCTGCCTCACAGATGGAAACTACAGAGGGTCCTGAGGCTCAGAGTGAGTATTAATGAAATATTGACTGACTGAAGCAATTACACAACAAATTATATGAACAAAAGAGAATCCACTAATTGACATTATGACTTCTGTCCATCACTGAACAGTTTGTCCTCAAGTTTCCAAAAAATTGAGGCTGTGCTGGAGTGTCTGACGTGTGTATGTTGGCAAAGGGTCTACCTAAAGAGCAAAAATACTTAGGGAGGGGGCAAATGCCAAATTAGCACTATATTGAATATTAAAGAGAAGGTTTTCCCAGCACAAAATCTCAGTTGAACCAGAGGAAAATTTTGTTCAGTTAATATTTTAGATTGTAAATTTCCTTTAAATAGGTAAATTCAAAGTAAACATTTCCACCTCAAATTCAACAAAAAAGTTTATGAGATCTCACATTTTAAAAATAAATTTCTTTTATACATCTGCTGCAAAATGAATGGAGATAACCAAAGATGTAGACAAGCTACACCACTGGTTTCACCTTTTACTCTATCAAAATTATGCTTATCTGGTGCTTCATTTATTAAAACAAAATTCATAAAAAATGCTCAAATAAGAAAAAGATGAAGTGTTATCCTGCTATTTTTAACCCAACTATGACTGGTGTAGTTAAGCCCAAATTATCATTAATTATTTGTACCCTGAGCAGATTTAGTTAAACTAATCTGTGAATTTCAGTAATCTTTCTTCTGACAGGAAGTAATATAATGCTTTGGAGAGGCCCACCTAAAGTCCAAACATGAATTTAAAAGAGAACCTTTAGGGCTAAAAGATTAGGGTGATGACAAGGAGGCCTTCCAACCTCAAATCTCTGAGCTCAACGACTTGGAAACATGCCAAACTCTGATCAAGATTTTTGTGATGATAATTACTGATGTATTTTAGTAAATCCTTAAAATAAAAATTTGGAACATAAGTGAACGAGCATGAGAACAGCTGACTGGACTAGAGAACATGGAATCTTTCAACATGACAGAATTGTAGAAACGCCTGTTTTCAACACACCCTGACATTAGGTCTGACCACCACCTCTCGGGTTTGCAGAGGAGGGACTCAAAAAGAGCAACACTCACCCAGTCTACAACCAATAGATCTGCAGCAAATGTGATTCTATCATAACATTATGAACCTAAATCTCAAAGAAATGTTTCCAACAACATTTTTCTTCTCTGTGCCACACAAAACATGGCATTTCAAAAGGCAAAATGGGGTCCATGGGTGTATTTAAATTATGAGCATGAAAAACTAAATATGCCAAAAACAGTTCAACTAGGAGAACATCAGAATTAGATGGCTCCTCGTGTAGCTGTTGACTTGGCTGTAATTGGAAGCTTTTGGGAAAGTTTTGCTCAAGCTACACATTCCAGTGAAGCTGTGACTTTTAAGTTTTTTTTAAAATATTAATATAAGAATTATCAGGCAAAATCCTTTCAAACTAAGAGTTTGTATTATGAGTGTGGTATAGATATCAGAGGTGGCAAACCTAAGGCAGGGGTCTTCAATCGTTCTGATCCAAAGAGCCATTTTTGTCCTCAGTCCAGCTAAATACATCTTGCTTGGAGTCACTGGTTACCTGACCTTTTGAAAAAATTTACTGGTAAAATCAATATTTGTTATCCGTGTTTAAGAACATTAATTGGTTCTTTACCATTTTTATCCAAAGTTATAAGAACCTTTGGGAGACAGATCACAGACTCCCTGAAATAAGGACAGAGTTATAAATCCATTAGATGTGTCACTGCTTAAACAAATAATTTAAGTGAATGGTCTTCAAGGTCTGGAGTTGTCCAATATCAGAAAATATAAATTGACATAATATGATATCAGTCATTTGTTTAGGAACAGCAGCTCAGTTCTCATTCTATAGCCAGAGCTGATCTGTACAAGGTGGCTGCAAAGCTAATGACAATTAGCCCAGTCTTTGAGGAAAACTAATATACTATGTGTAGAACATAATGTAATATGTTGTCAACTCAAACATACTTTGTATGAGCTTACAACATAAAAAAAAAAAAAAAAAAAAATGTAGTAATGGATTGAAATGACATTTGTCGTGAACTGAAGTGACCCGTTGGGTGAGTCTGTCAGTCAGCCCTCTGTCAGCAGAGCAAAATGGGACAGTGGCTGATTTTCAGACCCATGCAGAGGAGGATAGGATCGGCAGATGAGATCAGTTTCTCGGATCACAGATCTCCCAAAATTAAGGAAATCAGAGCTGATTTATTTAAGCTAGCTAGGCCACACAAGAAAATGTTGATTGTGTCACTTTTAGGTTGGTTTGACTCTCATGGCTTGGCAGTTGCTGCTTAATAGCCAAAACTGCTAAAGATGGAAACAATGTACAGTATTTTCCGGACCATAAGTCGCAGTTTTTTTCATAGTTTGGCTGGGGGTACGACTTATACTCCGGAGCGACTTATGTGTGGAGATTTACACATTATTATATCATATCACATGTTATTTTCACACTAAACCTTCTACCTCTCCGAAGGTTATTCTACCTTCGGAGAGGTAGAAGAAGTTAGCTGAGCTGTTTACAAGCGAAACACGACGAAGATTTCATTGCGTTTAGTGATTTGGACACGGATGGTTTGGTAAACTTGTTAGCATGTTATTTATGCTATAGTTATCTGAATAACTATATGTTATGTTAACA